>JAVTVY010053864.1:0-25850 GCA_036873755.1 Hanleya hanleyi
CGGCTGGATTATGAATGACGGACTAGACGCTTGTATATAGCCCCATACTGGCTATGGGGTATAGGTCCAACCTTCACGCACGTTCAATGTGATATGGATTGTTTGGTTTTGTTTTTCACGTCTCGTCATTTAGAACACGATGGAAGGGTCCCGGAGCGAAACGGTGAAATTTTTGGAAAAGTTCACCGAGGCCTGGCTAGGCCCATAGGCTGGCTATGGGAGGTATAGGTCCAACCTGGGAAATTCACACACGAATATTGAACCCTTCACTAATACAGCTCAACCACTAATTTAAGGTAAACACGCCTGATTCTCTGAATTAAATTGATGCACGCAAATTTGTTGTTCCCAAGAAATTCAAGCAACTTAAATGTATGGATAAAAAGTAAGAAAATATCAATTATACAGTAGAAATGTAAAAGTAAAATTGAATCCCAAAATAATTAAAATTTAATTTGAGGAAACCATGCTCCGGGCAGGTTATATCAAGGTCTTAACGCCTATGTTGGTTTTCTGGGTATTGATGGGTTACATTTGACCCCGAGCACAGAAGAGTTCTAATTTTTCCATAGACGTATGGAATGCATGTACTAGAACATCCGGGACCTTTTCAACATCCGGCCCGGCCCGGCCCGCCCCGGCCGCAGCGCGCGCGCGCGGGTTATCCGGAAGTGCGCGGCATCACCGAAAGTGTGTGGGTGAATTTAGGATTATCCTAGGCCACTGATTGGCTATTCATTGACTGAATCCCCACATCGGGCATTCATGCTTACACAGAAAAACACACAAGACAGGGTTGTTTTTGTGAGATCTCATTTTTTATTCAGTGAACAACAACAACGTGAGAACAACCACGTGAAAAAACTGAAGCCCAGAACAGGGGGCTTGTACATTGAAAGAACTGAAGCCCAGAACAGAGGGGGCTTGTACATTGAAAGAATTCAAGCCCAGAACGGGACTTGTACATTGAAATGATGGGCGGCCCAGTCATATACGAGTACATCTCGGTCCTCGGCCTTGGGGTACTCGTCAAACATGTGGACGATCGTCTGCATGGAATGTCCCCGACATCGATGGTACAGGTAAAACAAGCATTATTGTCCGCACACACTACTGGTCAGGCTTTGCAACGTTTTGGTATTCCAACACCACGTCTCTGTGCCTTGATCCATGAAGTCTGTTAAATCGGAATGGAGGGGTGGTAGGCCGTACGGGTCAAAGTATTCGCCCTGCTCTTCTGTCAAGCACACGGCCACCCAGTGTTGACCGGGTCGATCCATTGGGTCTGTATTCAGGACGTAAGCAGCAGGATACACACGGTCTAATGGGAACCCGTGTCGGGCGAACACTCCTTGAAATTACATTACAATTACAGACGCAACTAAAGACCATGCGTGTCCCTGGATCATTCTCCAGCACGGTGCGTATCTGGTCTGTATCCATGTTAGGTGGCAAAGTCACACAGGACGTTACGGCTTTTATCGATTTGAATAATGTTGTCAAACTCAGCGTAGCAAATCACATTGATGGTTTTCGGTAAAGGTGTCCCGAAATGCAGTTCCAAGCGTAAGTTGCCTTTCTTGGCGAGATGTGTACCCTTTGCCGAAATCGTCTCGACTGATCATATTTCCCTCGTCTTGGTTGATTTGGCCAGTTGCTGTGAAGAGGTTCAGATAGCTTCGGATGTAATTGTCCGTTCCGAAATTAGGTTGTAAAGGCCGTGCCGGTACCTGTTGGCCATCCACATGCAGGGCCACGAAATTGATGTTGAACGCATTCCTCGAGAGAGTCCCATTATAACTGACGTTCTCCACACAGGCTAGGGTTAAACGCTTGGGCAAATCCCCCAGGAACAGGTGTTCTTGATTGACAATCATATTGCCTTTAGGAACGGAAAAGACCTTGGTCTGTACTCGTCGAATCGGGTACTGGGCTGGTTTTTTCTCCAAGGCTCTGATGTGCCCCAACTGTACACCTGGGCTCAGTTTCACTTTGCGTACAAACAGACTTGCCTCTTGGATGACAATGTTATACTCGAGGTCCTCACTCGGGGCCATCAAGGCAAACGCAGGCGTTGCGCGCACTAGTCGTATTTTGACAGGTACTCCATTCAAGAGGTATCGGTCCTGCATGAATAAGTCCGCATGCAGACGTCCCATCATATTGACCGATTGACTCTGTGCTGTGAAATCCACTCTCTCCGTGTAGCCGTCATTATCAGGACTCGCTTCCATCTTGCCTGGGGTATCTCGGTAGAACAACGGGGCTGTCAAATACGACTTTTTAGCGTCACGCCCGTAGGATAACACTGTTTCGATGTAGGCTCGGTACGGGTACGTGTTCGTCGAGGCGCTCACCAGTTTATCACTGAGGGCTATATCCACTTGCTTGAATAGCGAATGAAGCCAGAGATTCACTGGACCCACCGGTGCATCTGCTTTGAGGACTGACCCATCTTTATTGGTGATTTTAGCTTTCACATATAGGTACGTATGGGCTAAATCCAGGTAGGTCGTATCTGCGTTGGTGATGGTGAATTCAATGGGCCTGTGGCTGTAATGCTGGAAAGGGGCAGATGTTCCACCCATTGACCCTCTTCGGCACTGGTCTGAGTAGGTGGGAAGGTCCATAAATCAAATTCACTGTTGGTAGAAGGACACGACTCGGCATGGATGAAAGCCATCTTTAAGAAAAGATATCCTGGGTCGATGTGCGTCGTCGCTGGGTCGGTCGTCGACTGGTGCGTGATCTCGGTGGTGCAGGTCTTTTATTCCCTACGGTGCGTTGCGCTTTGGCGACCAAGACGCCTCCTGCTTCTTTGGCTCGACGTTTCAGTGCTTCTTTGGGTGCCGCACCGCCCAAGACATCACCCGCGACTTGCAGTCCACTGCGTACCGCTTGTTTGCCGATCACTTTGACCCCACGCGTCACCAAGGGGAGGAACGTTTTGACGATGCTCCCGAGTATGTTCCCCAGCCCATATCCTCGTTGCATGCGTTTACCTGCAAAGACAGGAAAGCTACCCCCGGCCTGTTTGGTGTAATGATCGACGTAACTGTCTGTATGGCATTGATAAGGCACCTTCATTATGCAAAGTGAACCTCTCGGACTCCCTCTCGGGCTGAACCTCTCGGTGTCAGCACCACTTTCCCACGCTCGAATGCAATCGGTTGACCGGTGTCGTCTCTTATATCGATGACGATGGAGCTAATATCGGTCTGACTGACCGGTAGATACACGATGTGCCTGAAACTGTGGGTGACTTGAGCTCCATACTTGCCTTTCACCGGGCAGACGCGTTGCTGTCTCCGACAATGTGTGCATCGACCACGTCTGAGTAGACGTACAGACCATACATACCACCACGCATGTCCATCGGGATGTGGGCTCTCTCGCCGGTGGGGCCAGCGTGCCCCTGTAGATTGAGACCCAGCATTTGCTGTAGGGTAGGACTGAGTTCAACACTCACGTTGGGGCTGAGCGTGAGACTGGCTTTGTCGTTGTGTGCGTTGTAATCGAAGTCCACATGATTTTTGAAGGGGAAAGTTTTTATGGGTTGAGAAGTATTCGTGACGTCCCGTAGAGACTTATAATGCATCAGACTTCTCAGTCCACCCATGAACTCCTTGGGAGTATCGTATTGGCCTTCGGGTAGGGTTAGTCGGGTTTCTTGTCCTTCGTAGGTCACCTTGTACCACACTTCACCACCTCGCACGTTG
This sequence comes from Hanleya hanleyi, assembly GCA_036873755.1. NCBI lineage: Eukaryota > Metazoa > Mollusca > Polyplacophora > Lepidopleurida > Hanleyidae > Hanleya > Hanleya hanleyi. Next base: position 3,720 of record JAVTVY010053864.1, read on the forward strand.
TACCACGAGTAAGGGTATTGGATATCCACGAGTCCACATTCCCAGCGTCCAGGTAAATGCAACGGTTGCGGTAACTGGGTCACGTACTTGGTCAAGGTGTTGTCAGGAAACACATCAGCCGAACTGTTACTGGGTAGGGTGAGGTAAAACATGACTGAGCTTTCCTGCTGCTGCTCCCGGGTTTAATACTTCTCCCAGCCCTTGGGCGCTAATCGTCGTGATGGTCGCGGTGACTTAGATCTTGATGGTTGCAGGGGGTGGCGTGGTAAAAGGGGTGAAAAGGTAGGTGCCCGCCGTGGTGGTGTTTTGGGGGTGACTCCGGCCCAGCGCTCGGGATTCCCCACCAATTCCTGTGGTACATGCATGTCTTTCAAGCCTTCAGCGAAGACCTCCCATCCTCGAGGATTCGTGTGCGACCTGCGTTGACGCTTCAGGTCATTCACTAAATCCGTCATGTGGGTCCCGGGGACCACCTGATTCTGTACCAGTAGTTCACCTTTATCATTCCAAGTCATGTTAGGATTCTGTTTCATCCGTTGTAATACCAGGCCAGCTTGTTTCTTGAACGATGCAGGCACACTCTTCAGGACTTCGTCTTCCACCCACTGTGGGGCTGTGGGTGGTACCCCTGGTAATGAGGGCTGTTGGAGCGGTGCTGAGGTCGGTGGTATGTCGCGTGGTGGTGGTGGTGGTGGTGGTGGTGCTGCTGGGGTAGAGAGGGTTTTGTATTGGTCCATGAACGTCATGTACCGCTGAAGCGTCTCATTGTACTGTTGTACTTTCTCACTGTCGCTTAACCCCGGTCTTTGTAAGATCTGACGCATCTCTTCATCGAGGGTGTTTATCGTCTTCACCGTAGAAGGTACGGGGTACGGTGATTGGAGGTTTTGAAGGAACCGAGGTTCGACGAGGACCATTTTTTTCGTGTGGTTCATTGTCGGTCGAAGAGTCCACCCAATACTGGACCCAACACGTAAGCGGCCAACGGTGCTAAGATGGCCCCGAGAAAGCCGCCTTTCTGTAACACCTTTTTCTTTTGTGTTTTCGCTTCTGGACTAGGGTTCGCAGACCTGTCTTATGCTTGGCCAACTTCGCCTTCTGAACCGGACTCAGTGGTACGTTGCCTTTTAAGATATTGAGTTCAATCTCACACAGACAGCACACGAGAGCAGGATCTGCACCGCGTACAATGGTTCGAACCAACTCGGGTGGGGCCGTCTTCAATACACGGAGCGTCGGGGCGTGCTTCCGTGCTCGCGCAGACATCATGTACAACTAATGCTAGAACCCACAACCCTGCCCTTTTTATCTATCTCAGAGAACAGAGACAAAAATCAACCATGATGTGGTATTAATTCTTTTATTATCCCCATCATCAAAACACACACACCCCAGCTGGGGGAGCCACTGTGGGTGTGTTTACATTATTTTTGCATGTACACGTGGTGAGTCTCTCCGGGAAAGATTCCGGTGCGTAGTGGAAGATGATCGGGGGTGGCTTGCTTCAGGTCGAAGAGCATATACCCATGCTGAGGGGTTGTCGCATCTTTAAAGTCTTCCAACGCAAACGCAGTGCGTCTAGGGTACATACATCTGTCTCGCCAGATGCAGCAGTTGAGTGGTATCTCTCGGGTTTTTGAAGACCACCATGTAGTGGGCATTTAAGCTGATGTTCCGATGTTCTTTGTTTTTAATGAAGAGATTCTGCACAATGTAGATGATGCTGAGCCGTCGATGATGGCTGCCTTTGGTAAAGAGTTGGGTGACCCGACTGTCCGTCTCCGCCATCAGATCATCCAGAACCACTAAGGTGTCCGGTTCCAAATCGGCCAGGTTGGGTAGCCCTTCCACGAACGTGATGTGGGGCATTGCTGCATACGCCGCCTGCCATTCTCCGTAACACCACACGACTCGGGCAATGGATGGAGTAATCATGCTGTCGGCGTGTTCGAGGAGCTTCCTGACGAAGTGCGTTTTGCCGGAACCCGTCGGTCCTGCGATGACGCAGGTGAAGGGATGTTGCCAACGGGGGTCCATGGTTGGAGGTGTATCCTCTGTCGTGGTAACCCGCTCTTGTAAATTTGGTACGAGTGAACTGGAGTGGTAGGTACAACGTCGGTCGCCGTTGTCTGTTCACTGTGAGGGATGAAATCCGGTGGGTCTTCAGACGTACTTGGTGTGGAGCTCGGTGTGGAGCTCGGTGTTGACTGTATACTTGGTGTGGAGCTCGATGTGGCTTGTACACAGGGTGTGGTGGTGACTGGGCTCGATACGGGGTTGACTGGTGCTATCTGTAGACTGGTTTGACTGGCGTCTGGAGTTCTAGGTTGGTTGAGTAGAGTGCTGAGATAGGCTACGTCGTAAAACACACCTCCGTACAACACACTCAGCAAGGTTAGCCCACTTTGCGCGTTTTGGGAGACCGTTTAATCAGGAAGTGCTCATCGCTCCAGTTAGGTAAGTAACTTTTCTCGAACTTGCCCTTGACTTTACTGATCCGACCTTGAACATCTCCTTCGATGCCTCGTTGCGATTGTATGGGGTACAAGACACGCCGGGCTTGGGCTTCATTGCGTTGGGTCACGGTAATGGGGGCTCTCTGTATACTCCGGTGATAGGCTCGATTGTAACCACTCACAAGTTTCGGGAGAACATCGATGTACCGTCTTGTATTCTTATAGGTGAAATATTTATACATGCGGCCTTTGAATGTCCTGTTGAACCTTTCCACCACGGAAGCCTTGGTCTCGTTGCAGGTGTGAAAGAAGAAGACCTTCTGTTTCTTGAGAAAGGCTTGGAACGGTCGGTTGAGGAATTCCGTGCCTTCGTCGGTTTGCAAATACAAGGGTTTGCGCCCTGTCTTAAAGATTCGCCCCCGTTTTCGTGCGGATATCGATGCACGTCAAGATATACCGATTCCCCTCGTTGTGTTTGGCAAAGGCACTCATATCGACCAAATCCGCTTGCCATTGGGCATCTAGTCCTCCCACGATGACCCGGTTCCGTAGAAAATGGCGTCGGGCAGCTCGATGTAAGGTATAGGTGTCTTGTTGTCTTAACCAATCTCGGACTTGGGCACGTTTTATTCCCTGGGGTTTGGCCGCTCGATAGAGAGCCGACAATGCACTATACGCAGCCGGACTGTCGGGACTGTAGTATAAGTTATCCAACACCTTCTCCCAACGCTTCATGGTGACAAAATGATGGTGGGCCCGGAGAGTATCGCTTATTTATAACGAGGTCGAAATTTTTACCACCGTTCTGTTGGTTGACTGAGTCTTGCCGGATAGTCTATAGCCTCGTCGTCTGGCTCCGCTTCATTGCTAGACATTTGTTCATTGGGTTCAGCCAGCTCGTCCTCAATAGCACGAGCCCACTCCAACTGGTCTGATGACCGCTCGTCCGGTGTAAACAGCTGGTCCACAATAGGCACCACTTTCTCCAAGGCTGTCCAAAGATCGGGGTCTAGGGTGAAGCTTTGCGTAGGATCGTGGTAACGCCCCACACGGGCAAAGAAGGGTCCACGGTGTACGTAGTTGGCGTTCTCGATGTGGATGAGGTTTCCGTCGAGCTCACCGCTCAACACCCGTTTAAATTTGGTCCAGCCATCACGGTGTAGGGTAACCGTAGTGGATGTGGACTCCGGACCCGACCCACAGACATCCCGGTCTTCCACCAGGGTGTCTTTATCTTCATAGACGTGTAACCCCACCTGGGGTGTAAGGGGCAGAACGGCTCGTAGGACTGATGACATGGTTGACCCAATGACGAAGGGTGAATGACACACACTCTGACTGTCTCTCGTATTTATGGACAGGTCTCTCGGTGACATGGTTGACCCAATGACGAAGGGTGAATGACGCACACTGTGACTGTCTCTCGTATTTATGGTGAGGTCCCACTGTCAATGCCGCAGCGCCAGGGTGAATAGGGCAAAGACCATGACTAGGCCAACCAGCCGCCGCTGGTTCCGGCGTGAGCGCTCGTGGTCCATAGCCCGGGCATCAAGGATGGCTGTCATAGTCCAGTAGTGGTGAGTGATGGCACACCTCTCCTTCGAGTGCACTCTGTCGAGGACCGCTTCTGTGAACTCTTTCAGAATCTGGCGTCGCCCCTCGTTGGCGTCACCATCTGCAAACATGGACCGAACCACTGCTCGGTAACCCGTGAGTGAATTAACCACGATCGCATGCTGTAAAATGCGAGTGGCATAGGACTGGGTCTCCGTCATGGCTCTGCGACCGTAGATAGGCCAATGAATGCAGCAATGCCCTAAAAATTCCCACTTTTATACGTTTTTCCGTGACATTCGTGTCTTTTCGGCGACCTCCGTGTCTTTTCGGGCACCTTCGTGTCTCTTCGGTGACCTCCGTGACATCTTCGGTCACCTCCGTGTCTCTTCGGTGACCTCCGTGTCTCTTCGGTCACCTCCGTGACATCTTCGGTCACCTCCGTGTCTCTTCGGTCACCTCCGTGACATCTTCGGTCACCTCCGTGTCTCTTCGGGCCCTCATACATACCAAGCTCGTATCCACCGCCACAACAGCGCCCCCTGGCGGATGCAAGAGTTACCTCCCCCGGCAAAAGGGGGCTTTAAATGCTCGCTCCCTACTACTTGCATCCTCGGCTGTTCGAAAAGAATGAGGATAAATGGCCGTTTTGGATTACACAAGTTTTTATATCGTTGTAGAATGTTTTAACCCAACTTCTAATTGAAACCCCAAAGTTATAGCGTTTAAGAATTTCATCAATAAATGTCCATGAAACAGAGTCGAAAGCTTTTTCGAAGTCGATTAGTAAAAATAGCCCAGGAATGTCGTTTTCTCTAGTATTCAACATCAAATCATAAATGATTCTAATATTTTCCCCTGTATATCTTCCCTGAACGAACCCTTTTTGATCTTCACTTATTAATTTATCAAGGACTGTTTTTATTCTGCTTGATATGCATGACGAGGCAAGTTTATAAATGACGTTTAATAAAGTTATGGGTCTCCAATTCTTTAGCAGATTTCTAGGCTTACCGGGCTTGGGAAGACAGGTGATTACACCATGACGCGTACTTGTAATCAGTTTACCACATTTGTACCCACCGTGAGGCGGTGGAGTTTGGCCATTAGCCCCTCCTTCCCGACACTGGCATGGGCTTTCTCTAAGTCCACAAAGCAGGCTACAGTTGCTTCGTCTCTATTGAACCCGCTGAAAAATTCTTGGACCAGGTTTAGCAAGGCGCAGTCGCGGTGGAATGGCCTATGCGAAATCCTTCTTGTTTCTTGTCAATGATCCCCTATGTTTCTACTTTGTACTCTAGTCTGGTCTTTATGATCCTTTCCATGGTTTTGCATAGGGTGCTTGATAGGCTGATTGGTCTGTACGCCGATACTGCACTGTAGTCGGGCTTGCCTAGCTTCTTAACACAATTAACCATTGATGTTTTCCATTCTGATGGGAGGGAGCCAGTATCCCAAGATTTGGTGCTGATATTATGGATCGTTGTGAGAAGGTTAGGTCCTGGCCGTCTGATCAGGTCCGGGAATATAACATCAGGTCCGGCAGCCTTGTCTGGTTAAAGGTGAACTGAAAAGCTCAAATTTGGCGATACATATCGCATGCTGATAGCAAAATACGAACGTAGCGTGCAAGATCTATGGCGCTACGTTTCGTAACTTGTGTCTAATTCCGCTTAACCCGGGACTAGGGGCCGTATGAACCCATGTACTTCAAGATCCTCATGGTGCTCATATGAACAGTCACAATCAAAGCGTGACTGATATACATCATTCTCTAGATGACGACTTTACAACGATTATTATGGATTAAGAATACTGATCAGCGATACGGATTTTATATTTTTGGAACATCATGATGTCTTGTCGGCATCATTGAAAACTGTTGACCGCTTCTCTCTTGCAGGAAACTAGCCTATGATTGTCTTTTTTTGAATTTGGTGCTAATACTGTTATATGGATATGGAATAGGTCTTTGGATTATGGACGCGGATATTCTCTAATGGACGACGGCTGGATTATGAATGACGGACTAGACACTTGTAATTCCAAAGTTCTGTTAAAATGTCATAAAACAAGAACTTCTATAGTTGTTGTTATTGCTTTATTTTGGGTATATGAGAAGTCAAAACTTATACCACCAGAAAACGAGAGCCAGAACTTTTAAAAACGTCATCGCTTGCCTCCCGTTGTTTTTGGAACGTCATGACGTTATAGTGGTCCTCGCCCATTCATCCGACGTAGCATGACGTCACTTTTAAGGTGGCTCCGTGGTTACAAGAATGGCTGTTCTGCGCAGCTTTTTGCGTATAGCAAATTACACAGGCAAACCGTCACCTAGACTGGATCCAGCCCCTGTTTCATAATGTATTTTAAACGGGGAACAAGAGGAAGTAACTCTGCCTATTAAGAAATGCTTGAAACAGGGACTGGACGGAACGTCACAAGGGAGCTAACTTCGCAAGAAAAAATGCACAATATACTGTGCATTTTTTGTCACCAATGAAAACTCCGTATTCTGGCCCCGCCCCCAACTCAAAGGGTTTGATTGGTTCGTTCATATACGCACGCTGGAAGCAATGCGTTCATGTGACGTCAACAATGAGAATGACGTTACTACCATGACCTCAACAATGGGAATGACGTTACTGCCGAGACGTCACAGTATGCCGTTAGAATGAAATTGATACAAATATTGCGACCGAAGGTAAAAACATGTCAATCGTCCAGACTAACCACGCCTCCAGATGGAATCTTTACACGACGAAGCCCATCAAATCGTCCAGTCTCTATTTAAAAAATATTTTTTTCATTTTTTTTTTCATTCTATTGATTAAAGATCATTTTATTCTTAATAATAGTACATATGAAATAGAGACTCATCCAGTCTAACCGTCACCAACCAGTACCACTCAGTAACTGGTTGGCTACTGGTTGGTGGAGAACTGATTGGTACTGGTAGGAAACCGTTCAGTCTTCAACTGATCAGTACCAACCGGTAACCAACCGGGTACTGATTGGTCACCCATTGGATCCTATGAATTTTCTACTGATTGTCTACCATGCATTTACCAATCAGTTACCAATGAGTTACCGCTATGTTACCATCCCAATTTTCCACACTCGGTACCTGTTGGTAACAATGCAGTAACACTTCAGTACCAGCTCAGTTACAGCTTGGTTACAGCTCAGTTACTGAACGGCTACCAACCAATTTCTGCTTACCTGCCAGTACCTCTTGGTACTGGTAGGTACTGGTAGGAAAGGTCCCTCGTGGTACTGTTCAGTTGTAAAGTTGGTCACCAATCAGTAACTGAACAGTAACAACCGGTCACCAATCAGTTACCACACATTTCATTTATGGTATAATCTATTGGTCACCAACCAGTAACTGATCAGTAGCCTTCAAGTTAGAACTGCATGGTACTGCAAAGTTGGGATCGTTGTGGCTACGACTTGGTTACCAATCAGTTACTGGTAGGTAAATGGAAAGAACCTGGCATATACTACCAAGTGGTGACTGATTGGTAACTGAACGCCAGCATGCTGACAATAAGTCACCTGCTCCCACAGGCTGATATGCTGAGCTATATGTCGCAATGTTCAGACAGATCGAATCATCATTAATTAGGAACGATTTGGTCATTTGAGACCACATATCTGATTTTGGCGGGGAGCATGTTTTCAACTTCACATATAAGCTCATATAATTATGCCCTCAGGCGACGTTACCCAGCTGAAAAACAACCACTAATCTTAATAATTTACAACTCGGTTATTAGTTTTGAGTAATATGTAAGTCTTCTGACATCGCTTTTCTCTTTCTTCTCCTTCATTCCTCCCTGCTCCTGTTCCTCCGTCCCAAAAGCCTCTTTCCCTCACTACTTGTATCGTCACTGATTGGCAGATTGTATAATGTACCTCCGACTGCCAGATATACCAACATAATTGTTTTTACACTCTTATTATTGTGAGAATGCTGCCTCATAGGTACAATTGTGAATTTGTCTGTTGTAACATATCGTGTTCCAGAGAATGGGAAATGTATCGGAATGCTACTTTTGATTTTGAGAAACCAAAAACGAAACAAGCAGCCAGAGGATGCTAGGTTCCCCGCCAAGATGGCCGCGATATTGAGCGTTGCTGGTCCCAGGGGATATACATGAGGGAGGCAACCGCTACTTTAAAGGCGTATGGCGGAAGGGTCTTTCTACTTTCCCGAGTTTTGAGATCAACTCAGAACAGCTAACTGAACGTTGATTGCTGATGTAATAGTTTCCACGCGGTGCAGCATAGACATTATGTAACCGAGATGCAACCCCAAGCATATGGCATATTATCTGCAAATTAAATTTGACGAGAATCCGAAGGCGTCCTCAACCTATTGACCGGAAACCAAATTTAGACTTCGCCACCAGGTGTCCCCACCTGTAGGTGCAAGTGGGCGAAACGCAATCCCAAGCGACATCTCATGGCATGGTATCTGCATACCAAATTTGAGAAGAATCCGAGGAGGGTCCTCAAGTTATTGCCCGGAAACCAAATTAGATTGTGACACCTGTAGGCGCAAGTGGGCGAAACACAATCTCAAGCGACTTATTATGTCGTCATGGTAGGCCTATATTCATTCCAAATTTAAGAGAAAACCAATGAGCGGTTCTCAAGTTATTACCCGGAAACAAATTTGGGATTCGCCAACATCTCGTATCAAGGTATATGCATACCAAATTGTAGAAGAATCCGATGAGCAGTTATCAAGTTATTGCCCGGAAACCAAAGTTAGATGTTGCCCCCTGTTGGCGCCACCTGTATGCGCAAGTGGGCGAAACTCAAGTCCAAGCGACACCTCATAAGGCATGGTATATGCATACCAAATTTGAGAAGAATTCGGAGAGCGTTTCTCATGTTTTTACCGTTCCCAGAAATGTGGGGTATTTTCATGGAATCTAACAAAGCATTTCAAAGTTATCGCTTGCAGCACTGAAGAATGGAATGAACCCTATCAGGAGGAGGCGAGTAGCTATGGATCTTAGCTAAGGGAATTTAAGGTACCGGTATGCCATTTCATTTAAATTTCAGTGAAACCGAGATATACCGTGAGCTAAAAGATCTAAAAGTAGAATGCAAGAGCAGTAGAATGTAAAAGGACAGTTCAAGCGCATGGAAGCCATGGAAGCCATGGAAGCCGATGACGTCATAAGTATACACAGCCAATTATTCACAGGTTGGTACTGAGCTGTGCCCTTCCTTGCAGTACCAGTTGGTTACAGCTTGGTACTGGTCAGTTACAGCTCAGTACTGAGTGGTTACAGTTCAGTAGTGGGTGTGTAACTGGTTGGTACTGTTCTGTCACAGGTTGGTACCACTGAGTTACAGCTCAGTACTGAATGGCTACAGTTCAGTAGTGGATGTGTACATATCTTACTGGTAACAGGTTGGTACTGTTCTGTTACAGGTTGGTACCGTTCCGTTACAGCTCAGTACTGAGTGGTTACAGTTCAGTAGTGGATGTGTACATATCACCATGGTAACCAGTTGGTATCATGTTGGTGCTGTTCTGTTGCAGCTTGGTACAGTTCAGTAATACCAATGGGTACCACTCAGTAACTAGTTGGTTCCGATCAGTAACTGACCTGTACAGGTCAGTTGTCAACAGGTAGGTACTGAGTGGGGGCCCTTTTTTGCAGTACCAATCAGTTGAAAACTGACCTGTAACACGTCAGTTACTGAGTGGTACCAACCTGTCAAAAATTGGCTGTGTAGGTCGAGGTGACGTCATAAATAGGTCGAAGTCGCGCGGTGTTCGTCTATTTATAGTGTCATGAACATAGCCCAAGGGGTTGTAGGTCAACGCCTGTTCACCGGACCGCGACAATAACCCGAGGTGTTTGCGGTGTTTTATGTCCGCTCAGCGGACCGTGTCTATAGCTTTTTGCGGTGTTCGAGGTTAACGTCTATTTATGAAGCCATACTTATAACCCGAAGGTGCGGTGTTCATCGTCTATATATAGACCTATAACCCGGAGGTTCACCGAACCGTGACTATAGCGGCGTCGAAATACGCTCTGTTTACTTACTTAACCGGACATGGAATGCGTCCACGCGAAAATTAGGTCGACCGGAAGTGGCGTCGATAAAATAGGAAAGTCTTCATAAATGCGGCCATTTGACAGTCATACGTCATTATCACCTTAATATTTCATATATAAGGACGAATAGCCTTAACGTATTATACTGTCGCTACTATTCGAACGCGTCACCGATAGCACGATGGAAGAGATCCACCGACAAGCAATTCGCGAAAATCGTTTGATTCTCATCAAAAAGATAACATGTGTGTCCGCAATATGTGATTCGCTAAGACGAAATACGATATTAACGATGGAAATGTACGAAGACATTATGGCTGAGAAGACAACGAGTAATCGAGTGCGGCATTTGTTGAACTTGATACCTAAACGAGGTCCGAAGGCCTTTTATGCGTTTGTGGAAGCTCTACAGGAGACTGGCAACATTACATTAGCCCAACTGCTACAGCCTGAACTTAAGAAGACTTCTATCGTTGATGTTGGATACATCTTCATGACTGGGTTCCATTTGGGATACAATGTCTTCGTCAATGTGGGAACCTCTAAAGGACACGCCTGCATAGATATTACCGAGAGTATAGATGTAGCCGACTCCGACCCTTTGCCCCATATAAAAACAATACGTTTATCGCGGGAAGGTTGGATGAAGTTGACGGACTATATCGTTACGATCGACGACCTGATAGTGAAACGCGTAGACAATGCCGAACCTTTACCGTTGTCAGAAGACGTGTACTTGAGTTACAGCTTCTACCGAGGACAGGATAAAATTCATGTTCGTCGCTGGAAGACGGATGAGAATAGGCGCAACAAAATTCATCCAACGAAAGACGGACAGACTTTGGACCTGACTATGTGGTCAAATTTCAAAAACTGTGTAGAGGACGTTGAGAAAGCCTTGAGCGTTATCCTTTACGCGAGTGAATATATGATAGACGCTGAGGCGGGGTCACGACAATGGAGAGTGAACGAGTACCAGTGAAATGATTGTATATATTTTTATGTTCATCGACTCGTAAGAGGACGATACATGCAAAGAACATGAAACTATATACTTGGAAAATCTGTGACATTGCCTGAAAAGGGAACAATTCGCATTTATACTTCGTGGATAAATAAAAAATGTCAAAGTATATCATTGCCTTGTCTTTTTATGTACTCTTTTATGGGAAGGAGGAGGAGGACGACGAGGAGGAGGGTTTGTGTGTGTGTGTGTGTGTGTGTGTGGTGGAGGAGGAGGAGGAATTATATGACTAGTATAAAATAGAGACAAGACAATACGAAGATTACTAAATAATCGCTTTATTCATCATAGCACTGCACAAATAATGAGCGAAAACTGCTTATATAAAATACATCTCCATTGTGGGTATCATTTCGACATCTAGCCTTCCATTCAATGTTTATGTACGAATATTTCCACTGGGGTCTTTATTCGGAGTCCTCGCTATCACCGTCATCAATCAACTTATCGAATAAGCATTTCCGCATCTTAATAGTCTGTCTGAGTGCTTCCTCGTAGTCTATGTCGTATATCGTTTGCAGACGCCTCGTTGTTTTCAAGATCTCGTTATGAATATAATCGGTTTGTAGCTTTTGCATGTTCACGAGGAGATTGCAGTATTTTTGCCGTAAAGTCTTCATCATCGTTGGAGTATAATCCTCCATAGCATTTGCACCAGACTCATCCTCGTCGTAACCTTGGCTTGTATATCGCTGTTTTCTCTCGTCAATGTCAACCCTACAATCTCTCGCGATAGGTTTACCGAACATGTTTTTCCACACGTTATTTTTAACCCGTTTCCGCAAGTGGATAGGTAGATCTATTTCCCAAGAATGGTTGAGTTCGTCATCTGAACGGGATATTCTGCTTTTATCGGTTGAGTCTCCTGTTGGTGTATAAGTTGATGTCTCATCGGTTATCTGGACGCGAGAATGTTTTCTGACACACCGTACACTTGTTTGTCATGTTGACGCTTCTCTGCCAAAACGTAGATTAATTCTAATATCGCTTCTCCCTATACTTTATACTATACGGTATATGCTCTTCCTCCTTTCCTCCTCCTCCTCCTCCTCCTTCTCTTTCTTTTCCTCTTCCTCCTCCTCCTCCTCCTCCTCCTCCTCTTTCCGCGTTCCCTTTACTGGTGCTTGCACGCTTACTTTGTGACGCTGTCTACAGAGTTCTGCTTTAGCCTGCTCTACAACTCGCTGTGCCGGTGAAATTAGTTCAACTGTCATTTCTCTTGTACGTGATTTGTTAGTCGAGTTCACCGTACTGTTGCCTTGTGCAATATTAAGAGAGTTTGGAGGTGAATGCACTCTCTTTCCCCCTAATCTCACAAATTTCCTCCTTTAGGTAAGCTCTACTCTGGTCTCGATAAAATTTAATCCACATATCTACATAGTCAAGATTGTCTTCTGCCGACATGATGCGTTCAACGGTTTCTAAAGGAATGCAAAAATTTCTCTCATAGAGTTATGATATAGGTATAACTACATAGAATGTCGTGAAGGGGTGTTTGACGAGGTATGGCGGACACACAGTTTATACAACGGTTTAGTCTTTCTTCTAATTGTTTGAGTGAAGTAATCCCGCCCCCATAGGATTACACGTGTCACAATGCAACTGTTCCATTTGGTTGTGGTGTAAAATGTCGCACATAGAGACGCCGTCCGCTTCATTGTATGAATATCCACCATTATCATTCACCAAATCCTCGCTCGGTAGATCACTCGCGGCAGATCCAACTGGTGTAGGTGGGAGAATTGGTCCTGTGATAGCTAGACTTGTTGAATTCGTTGCTGACGGGACACTGTTCTATTTCAATCACGTTGGTTTCAATGATAGGAATGAGTTTTTTTAACATATCCCAGCCTTTCGTGTTCAGCGTGTGTCCGTTCCGACCTGGTTTCAGCTCGCTGGTTGGTGATTTTAGGAACCACTCTCTTATGTGGACGAACCATTCCCCTTCATATGCTGCAGTGCTAATGTATATATTATCTTGTAGCTTGAATGGAGTTTCAACCGTCTCTTTAGCCTGAATCATTCTATCCACTCTAGGCAGGAATTGTTTGAATGAAAACCATCCATCTCTCGTCAGTCGTATGGCAACACTATAAGGTTTTATAATCTGCCCATTATGTCGTATACGTTGAAATGTTACTTGAGGAGAATTTCCTTCACCCCTCACTTGAACGTATAGATTACTCATTAGTCGATACATATTGGCTTTTACAGGTGCGGCAGTCGTAGAATAAAGTGAGAAGCGCATGAGAAGTCTTTATATACGCATTGGTCATTTTATCAGTTGACCATGTGACGGTCGACCTAATTTTCGCGTGGACGCATTCCATGTCCGGTTAAGTAAGTAAACAGAGCGTATTTCGACGCCGAATATCGGCGAAACTTACGGAGATACGATAAATTCGTATAGGAGCTTTACGGTAGACCCCTACACGAGGAATACAACGCAAACAGCGTGCGCGTATGTCGCTTATTTCGAGAGAAATCGCCGAATCAAGTGACACCGATTATCGTCTAATTGCGGCGAAAGTTACCGCCGGGCGATAAAATTGTATAGGGTCTTTATCGTGCATCTATACGAGAGGAATACGACGCCGTAAGCCGCGAGTCTCTATCCGTCTTAGTTCCCGAGATATCGCCATCGATAATTTGTAGAAAATTCGACGAAAATCGGCAAGTCCAAAAAAAACCCCCAAAACCACACAAAAAAATGGAATTTTTTTTTTACTCCGAAACAAAATTTGGAAGCTGTAGGGGCATAACTAAGGAATTTACGCATTTCATGCCTCATTTAACACTATCAACCTAGGAATCAATACGACTTCGGTCCCGAATTAGCCGCCTGCTTTCATTAGTCACGCTCCATCGCTAACTATAGACACGGACCGCTGAACATATATAGAACACCGCAAACACTTCTCACGCTATAGTCACGGTTCGGTGAACCTCCGGGTTATAGGTCTATATATAGACGATGAACACCGCACCTTCGGGTTATAAGTATGGCTTCATAAATAGACGTTAACCTCGAACACCGCAAAAAGCTATAGACACGGTCCGCTGAGCGGACATAAAACACCGCAAACACCTCGGGCTATTGTCGCGGTCCGGTGAACAGGCGTTGACCTACAACCCCTTGGGCTATGTTCATGACACTATAAATAGACGAACACCGCGCGACTTCGACCTATTTATGACGTCACCTCGACCTACTTATGACGTCATCGGCCTCCATGGCTTCCATGCGCTTGAACTGTCCTTTTACATTCTACTAAGAGCGTAGACAAGTTCAACCTCCGAACAGCGCATGTCAGCTGAACGACTGTCGTCGGGCTACAGTTCAAAGCGCCGTTTTCTAATTAATTGGTCTAGATATGCTAAAGTTGCATGTTGCTATCAGGCACGGCGGAACAGGGGGGGGGGGGGGCCGGGTGGGGCCATGGCCCCCCCAATATTTTCAGCAAAAAAAAAAAAAAAAAAAAAAAAAAAAAAAAAAAAAAAAAAAAAAAAAGGACAGAAACAGATAGAAAAAAAGGATAAAGCGAAAAACCTATGTCCGTATTGAATGCAGATTTTACTTTTCAATAAGCATGAGGGCCACCCTTTCTCATTCCGTAATCCCAATAAAGTCATGGTTCGTCTGTCAAATCCAAGCCATGACGGATAGCTTGTACACTACAACGAATATCAGCCATGTCAACAGGAAATATTAGTGAGCTTATGATCTCTCCGAAGATGCCCATATTTGAACGAATGACGTGCCAGTCAATGTCTCCATCTGGTTGCTTTGAAGTCATATGTTTATAGGCTATCCAAGATTTTTTTAAATTTACGATACGCCCTCATGTTGTTTTCTCTCTGACTTCAAAGAGTTTGTCCTTCAGCTTCTTCTCTACTTAGGAAGCTTCTTGAAATAAGAACATGAGTTCCTTGATAAGAATGGCATATGCCGGTTAGGCAAATCGGATACACCATGCCCAGTGTGGTGTTCTGATCTGGATGGATTAGAGTTCCAGTTGGAATGGCTTATGCCATCCCCCTCTTGTTATGGCATAGCCATCCTTTGTCTGCCCAGTTCCAAAAAGTATGCCATGGAGTTCCTAGGAGTTCCAACTCGGCGCAGCATGCCTCTATGTTTGGAATGCCGTATGCCAGTTCCTAGCATGGCCCAATTTCAAGAAGCTTCCTTAAACTGAGCTTTAATCTAATTAAACGGAGATTCCACGAAGGTAGCGTATTGCCCCAAAACACCCTCCGTTCATTGGTTGATACTTTAAACGGACAGTTCCAGTAATAACTGTACAGCCCTAATCTGCCTACAAGGCCTGGTATGGAGATAGGAGTACCGGTATACAGAACTTTATCATGGAGGATGGCTCATTCACACTCATAAGTTGACCTGTGTTCGACTCGCCAACAAGCATGACAAGCAGAAAGTATCTGTGTTGTTGACATGATTAAAGCTTGATGAATCTTTTGATTGAAATGATATATATTTAACAAATAATTTATTTCTACTTCCGAACATTCTCATTTTCTTGACGGGGAATATTTAAAAAAATGAGAAACAACAAAACAGGAAAAATATACAAAGATTACACATATGAAGATTTCTTGTGTTATTACTCGGAAATACGCTAGAACGCGTCTCCGGCCGTCTAAGACCCCTGGAGCTTCCGGGGCCTGGGCGGCCCCTGGACCCTCGCCTATTTGTGCTGTGATAGTGGCCCCCCCCAATCACCAATTGCTTCCGCCGTGCCTGGTTATGACAGTCTTTCTGTCATTTCAGGTTAGTTAGCGAATAAAGCAATGTACCTGCTGTTTATCACTCACCAGCCTCTCCCCCCTATATCGCTGTACTGTTTGGAAGGTCCCCTTTTCAAATGGAGAATTGACCAATCGAAACATCAGTTCGCCAGTAGACTGTTTCATCTATCTACTTGACAGCGGTCAGGGGTGTATTACCCCTGTTATGAGGATTCAAGATTCAAGATTTTATTGTACGAACACCAGATATGGCAGAGTACAAGAGTAAATAAAATCAGTAGAACAGTAAAATACTGAAATGCAAAACAGAAGCACATGTAATCTATATACATGAACGCGTATATCTGAACGTGAAATATAGCTTTGGTAAAGAACAGTCACTAGCTATCATTTCTGTACCATTTCAGGAGTGTTGAACACACTGTATTAATTATTGTTGGACTATCACGGCATGACATTATGAAAATAAATTTATCAGCAGTTGTTAATTTCATGAAAGCCGGATATATTCTCTTACCACATACTGAAATAGTACATATCGACTATCTGCAAATTTTTTGCAGGACATTACAAAATGCATTTCATCTTCAACAATATTACATTTATTACATAGCCGTTGTTCGACAGGAGTAATAGGTCTAGTATGCCTTCCGGTCTCAATTGCTAGTCTGTGGTCGCTGAGACGTAATTTTGAGAAGAACTGTCGAGCTGGAGATTGTCTACACAATGATAGGTAGGGTTCAAACTCAATATTTGATTTGAACAATCTGTAAGTTCTCAATTTACTCCTGGATCCATTTGATTGCGTATGGTGGGGATGAGACAAGTTGTGAAGTTTAGTTGGGGGGGGGAGTAGTATACAGTCCGCAAGGAAGTTCAACTTGACCTTTGACCTCGGGGAGGTGGGGAGGTCAGAGGAGGGTGACCAAAGGTCAATGAGTGCATAGTTCCGGCAGAAAGACCAAAAGCTACCTCCAATCCAGGAGAGTTCCAATTGCTGCAGGGGATGTATTCAGGATGTATTCATGCGCGGTGATGCGGTTTGGCCGCGGTTTTGGCGGTGATTCGGTCTCGGGGAAAAAGCTTCCGCGGAGAAAAAGTAGTCCCTAGATAAAATGGTCCGATGGGGTCGAGTGAGGTATCAAAGTGAAGCTTAGGTGAAGGGGCATCTAATGGGCTGGGTGAGGGGTTGACATATCGGCCTTCTGCGCATGCGCGGTGGCCGAAGGGTATGGAAATAGCCTTTTTGGAGCTAGGGGAGCCCCTAGTGGACCGATGGGGTCGAGTGAGGTATCAAAGTGAAGCATTCATGAAGGGGCATCTAATGGACTGGGTGTGGGGTTGAATTAGGGTCATTCTGCGCATGCGCGGTGGCCCAAGGGTATGAAAATAGACGTTTTGGAGCTAGGGAAGCCCCTAGTGGATCGATGGGGTCGAGTGAGGTATCAAAGTGAAGCATTCATGAAGGGGCATCTAATGGACTGGGTGTGGGTTGAATTAGGGTCATTCTGCGCATGCGCGGTGGCCGAAGGGTATGAAAATAGACGTTTTGGCATCTAGGGAAGCCCCTAATGGACCAATGGGGTCGAGTGAGGTATCGATGTGAAGCTTATGTGAAGGGACATCTGATGGACTGGGTGTGGGGTTAAATTAGGGTCATTCTGCGCATGCGCGGTGGCCGAAGGGTATGAAAATAGCCGTTTTGGCATCTAGGGAAGCCCCTAATGGACCAATGGGTCGAGTGAGGTATCGATGTGAAGCATTCGTGAAGGGGCATCTGATGGGCTGGGTGTGGGGTTAAATTAGGGCATTCTGCGCATGCGCGGTGGCCCAAGGGTATGGAAATAGACGTTTGGAGCTAGGGGAGCCCCTAATGGTCCAATGGGGTCGAGTGAGGTATCAAAGTGAAGCCTAGGTGAAGAGGCATTCAGGCAATGGGGTGGGTGCATGTAAAATTTTTCCTGAAAAAAAAAAACGGAAAACGGACTTTATCGAAAACCTGGGAAAATGCCTATATGGGGTATGGGTGGTATATAGGTCGCCGGGCTTAACGGGGCTCGCCTGTCAATAGAGTTATCTCCCCCTAGTTCCAGGGTGGGTGTATGTAAAAATTTTCCTGAAAAATACGGAATACGGACTTTATTCTAAATTACGGGAAAATGCCTATATGGGGTATGGGAGGTATAGGACCATCCTGGGAAACCTACTTCTATACATTTGCGGTAGGGTTGTGGGGTTTCGTTTTACTCGTCTCGTCATTTAGAACATGATAAGTGTCCCCGTGCGAATCGATGAAATTTTTGAAAAAAGTCACTGAGCCCCATATAGTCCATACTGGGAGTATTAGGATCAATGTTTGTCCCCCTGGGAAACGTACTTCTATACATTTGCGGTAGGGTTGTGGTGTCTCGTTTTACTCGTCTCGTCATTTAGAACACGATAGGAAGTGTTGCGGAGCGAATCGGTGAAATTTTTCAAAAAAGTCACCGAGGCCTGGTAGGCCCATAGGCCTATACTGCATGGCTATGGGTGTATAGGCCCATACGGGGTGGACATGTTGGAGTCTAGGTGAGTCCCTAATGGTCCAATGGGGTCGAGTGAGGTCTTATTTTGAAGCTCTCGTGGAGGAGCACTTGAATACACTAATGGTTCGCCCGTGTTCAATAGTCTGCGCATGCGCAGCCTGGCCCGTAGTATAGAAAACAGGCATTTTGGGTGCTATGTAGGGGTGTGTTTGGGATAGAGATGGGCTATTCACGGTTCGAATGGGTCGTGGAAGGTGTCAAAGTGAAGCTTGTGTGGGGTAGAGTCAGAATGGTGTGTTTTTGAATGAAAGTCGTGTCAATCTGCGCATGCGCAGTTGGTTGTAGTAGCGAAAGTGGCCATTTTCGGGCAGTACATGAAGGTATTTGGGGTCGAGATGGGCTATTCACGGTTCGAATGCGTCCTGGAAGGTGTCATCTTGTAGTTCTCGGAGTGTACATTCCGATTTGAGGGATGTTCGCGTCATCTGTGACGTCATCGGTGATGTCATCGGTACGAGTAGTAGCGAAAGTGGACATTTTCGTGCAGTACATGAAGGTATTTGGGGTCGAGATGGGCTATTCACGGTTCGAATGGGTCGTGTGAGGTGTTAAAGTGAAGCTTGTGTGGGGTAGAGTCAGAATGGTGTGTTTTTGAATGAAAGTCGCGTTAATCTGCGCATGCGCAGTTGGTTGTAGTAAGTAAAGTGGCCATTTTGGGGCAGTACATGAAGGTATTTGGGGTCGAAATGGGCTATTCACGGTTCGAATGCGTCCTGGAAGGTGTCATCTTGTAGTTCTCGGGGTGTACCTTCCGATTTGAGGGATGTCCGCGTCATCTGTGACGTCATCGGTGACATCATCGGTACGAGTAGTAGCGAAAGTGGACATTTTCGGGCAGTACATGAAGGTATTTGGGGTCGAGATGGGCTATTCACGGTTCGAATGTGTCGTGTGAGGTGTCAAAGTGAAGCTTGTGTGGGGTAGAGTCAGAATGGTGTGTTTTTGAATGAAAGTCGCGTTAATCTGCGCATGCGCAGTTGGTTGTAGTAAGTAAAGTGGCCATTTTCGGGCAGTACATGAAGGTATTTGGGATCGAGATGGGCTATTCACGTTTCGAATGCGTCCTGGAAGGTGTCATCTTGTAGTTCTCGGGGTGTGCATTCCGATTTGAGGGATGTTCGCGTCATCTGTGACGTCATCGGTGACGTCATCGGTACGAGTAGTAGCGAAAGTGGACATTTTCGGGCAGTACATGAAGGTATTTGGGGTCGAGATGGGCTATTCACAGTTCGAATGCGTCCTGGAAGGTGTCATCTTGTAGTTCTCGGGGTGTACATTCCGATTTGAGGGATGTCCGCGTATTTTAAATGGGTTATTCACGGTTCGAATGGGTCGTGTGAGGTGTTAAAGTGAAGCTTGTGTGGGGTAGAGTCAGAATGGTGTGTTTTTGAATGCATGTCGCGTTAATCTGCGCATGCGCAGTTGGTTGTAGTAAGTAAAGTGGCCATTTTCGGGCAGTACATGAAGGTATTTGGGGTCGAGATGGGCTATTCACGGTTCGAGTGCGTCCTGGAAGGTGTCATCTTGTAGTTCTCGGGGTGTACATTCCGATTTGAGGGATGTTCGCGTCATCTGTGACGTCATCGGTGACGTCATCGGTACGAGTAGTAGCGAAAGTGGCCATTTTCGGGCAGTACAGGAAGGTATTTGGGGTCGAGATGGGCTATTCACGGTTCGAATGCGTCCTGGAAGGTGTCATCTTGTAGTTCTCGGGGTGTACATTCCGATTTGAGGGATGTCCGCGTCATCTGTGACGTCATTGAGCGAAAGTGGACATTTTGTGGGTGCGTGGGGGTGAGTTTGGTGTAGAGAGGGACTATCCTTAGGCCGAATGCGTCGTGTGAGGTGTCATTTTGTAGCTCTCGAGGTGTACATTCCGAGTTGAGGCATGTCCGAAGCATCTGTGACGTCATTGTTGACGTCATCAGTAGGAGTAGTAGCGAAAGTGAACATTTTGGGGCAGTGAAGGAAGGTATTCGGAGTAGAGAGGAACCATCCTTGGTCCGAATGCGTCCTGGGAGGTGTCATGTTGTAGCTCTCGGGGTGTATATTCCGAGTTGAGGGATATCCACAGCATCTGTGACGTCATTGGTGACGTCATCAGTACGAGTAGTAGCGAAAGTGGGCATTTTTTAGCAGTGAAGGATGTTATTTGGTGTAGAGATGGACCATCCGCGGTGCGAGTGCGTCGTGTGAGGTGTCATCTTGTAGCAACGCCCACCAAAGCCATTCTTAATGCTTCAACGCCCTGGTGAAATAGCTCAGAAGCTCTGATATTCCATGGAATTGTCACTAATTCTTTGAAATGCAGTGACGCCCTCGACGCCCGTCGTTACGCTTTAACACTCTAACATAACACTATGATATAGACCGGAGAGAGAACAACAACAACAGCAACAACAACAAGGATGACACATGAGAGAACAACAACAACAAGAAGTTTTTTTCATATAGTTTATTCTCCCCAATGTTACACCATACCCACGCTGGGGGAGCCGCGTTGGGTATATTTACAATTCAAGAAGATTCTTGAGGCCACCATTTGCATCTGTCATATTCGTTCCTGTCCGTTAGATGTATTCTTGTCCAATCAGAAGTCTTCATTTCAGAAAGTTCCATCATCGCCCCATTCAAGATATCTACAATTTCCGACTGACCAACCTCACCCGCCTACGCAGCTACGTGAAAGCCATCTTCAACGATCAAACTACGGCCTTCAAGTTGAATCTGGCGTTTGGTTATGTGCTGCAGCATAAAGAGACAGACCAAGCAGCCCGATATTTTTACCCGAGCAGTAACATCCGGGTATTTGACGAACCGTTTACCATCATTAACCGGGCGTCGCTAGAGGCAATGCTGGAGAAACTCGACACTGTGGATCCCTTGGAATGGGCCCAACAACAACGCCCAAACACCAAGTGGACAGTGGAGAGTGTGACCAATGTTACGTTTTTCGTTACCAAGCTGACCGACCATCCCCATCGGCTGAATGCGTCACTCATGCACTGATGAATACCATAACATGCCGTACATACTCTATATGTCTACATGTTGATCGTTGACGTTACGGAGATGACCGAAGAGACACGGAGGTTACCGAAGATGTCACGGCTCGGCCCTCGACTTGGAGATAGTTGAACTGAGTGTGCTAAAAATAGATCACGAGCTAGCGTGCTATACAAGGGAAGCGGCCTGGCTGTTTCATCAGACACTCTGTCAACCACCAAGATGTTCACTTGCACAACTTGCCAGAAGCTGTTTACTCGTCTAGATAATTTACGACGCCACGAGGCCTCCACCCACAACGATGCTCGGTATACTTGTACAACCTGCGAACGGTCATTCAATCGGGAGGATCATTTACTGTGCCACGAACGCTCATTCCACGAGGGCGCGACGGAACAATGTAACGGTTGTGGTCAACTCTTCAAACGACGCAGTCAGTTGCTGCGACACTAACGGTTGATTCATGCCCCGGTACCATGGCATGTGCGACAACTTCCTACTGAAGAGGAGCCGCGGAAGGTCAGACCTAGTGAAGATGAGCCCGGGGAGACGAATGCCACTGGTGATGCGATGAAGGAGAGCCCGTCTATACCCACATTTCAGAAGAGCCTGGATATCCAGCCGGACCCCACCGTTACGGTTTCGAGTCATAC
>JAVTVY010053865.1:0-25287 GCA_036873755.1 Hanleya hanleyi
ATCAAATGTCGCCCATTGGATTCTTCCCAGCTCCTTAGATGTAAATTAGCATGTGTAAATCCAGCGGCAAAGGAAGTTACTCTTCCAACACCGGTGAACACGATCAGTAACTAGCCTGAGGTGGATTTACTTGTTTCAGGTTTCACAAACGGTTCAGATATGGAGCATTCGGGACACTATGATTTTACTGTCTCGCGTAATCGTTCATCTGCTATGCAAAACCCTGCTGTCGTAGAGGCTAAATTAGACAAAGAGTTGTCGAAAGGTCGAGTTGCTGTTCCCTTCTCAACTCCTCCTTTTATATGGTTGGCTCGATCTCCATTGGACCTAGTACCCAAAAAGGAGCCTAATACTTTTAGGGGCTCTCGGTTGGCCGAGTTGTCTAAGGCGCATCGATTGTGATCGCTAGCCTCACACCGCTTAGCCGGCGCGGGTTCGAGCCTCGCTGATGCATATGAGAAAGTTAGCCAGTTACTTGCCGACGGGCCGGAGGTGATTTTCTTCAGGTATTCCAGCTTCCCCCACCGTTAAAACTGGCTCTCACCATATGAGTAAAGTAGCCTTGAGTGTGACATTAAACCAAATCCCCCTAATACTTTTAGAGTGATACACGATTCATCTTATCCTGGAAAATCTGCCTTGTCTATTAACGGTGCAATTCCACAAGGATCATGATATTACGCCAAAATCTATTTAGGTGATGCCTTCCGTATCATACCTATCAAAACCAGCCATTTACCCTTTATTTGGGTTTACCTGGCGCGACAAGTATTTTTATGACCGGCGCCTCTCGATGGGATGCTCTACATCCTGTAAACTATTTGAGAGCCGAAGTATAGTTCCCTGCAATCGGTTATGGCTACAATATCAGAGATGACCCACATACTGGACGACTGTTCGTCGGTGCAAATGGCGCTAGCAACTGTTCTATGTAGCTCTTTACACCTTCACTTGTGCGAGTATTTGGGCATTTCAATCAAACATGCTAGTACCTACTACCCATAAACTACTATGGCTATGCATGAGTTTCAACTTCAGAACTATGAAAGCATCAATTCCAGAAGACAAAATTCATAAACTGAAAACCACGCTGAGTGAATTCTCGCACCGCGAAAGTTCCCTTGTGGAACTGCAGTCTCTCATTGGCTTGCTCAATTTTGCCTCTAAAGTCGTGGTGCACGGCAGGGCATTTCTCCGCTGCCTGATACACTTTAACAAAGGTGTATCACAGACTCACCATCACATTCACTTGAATAAAGCTAGAGACTATATTAATACCTGGCTTGTATTCCTGGGGTCCTCGGTGGCCGAGTGGTCTGGGGCGTTTCGCTGGTGATCGCTAGCCTCACACCACCGAACCGTCACGGGTTTAAGCCCAGCTGGTGCATGTCTGAAAGTTTGTCAGTTACTTGCCGGCGGGCGATGGTTCTCTCCGGGTACTCTGGCTTCCTCCATCATCCAAACTGACTGTCACCATATGAGTGAAACAACCTTGAGTGTGACATTAAACCAAAATCCCCCCTCCTGAAGTTTTTCAGTGGAAAATAAATTTTCTTCTTCTAAATCGGGTATCCACTGATGTGACCAAACCAGATCAAACCGTTTTCCGACGCCGCTGGTACCTTGGGTTTGGCGGCTGATTTTGATAGACCAAGAATGGTGAGCACATCTTGCCCACTTACATATCATGGTCAAGAAGTTGTTCCCCATCGTGCTTGCCGTGGAAATTTGGGGCCACAAATTGGCAAATCACAACATTCTCTGTTTTTGTGATAATATGGCCGTGGTTGAGATAATCATTCACCAGTCTTTCATTGTTGATGAAATTAGTGCTTCAGTTAGAAGTTGCCTGCCTTCGACGTTACATAAAAACATATTTCGGAACAATCTAGCGTTCTTCCCGACAAGCTCTCGCGGTTACAATTTCAGGAAGCCCTGTCTCTTGCCCCTAGGCTCAACCGCTCTTCGCACTGAATACCTGGCCAGTTGCTGACTCTTGAAGCAGACAGCTAAAGTTCTTATTACGGCGTCTCTTGCTGAATTTTTCTTAAAAGTATACAAGCGCGCGCATGACAGGTATATAGAGATTTCCTCAATAACACTGGTCAGTGCACTAGTAGGACATTCCCTATCTCATCGGCACAGTTGGTTTTCTTCAAAGCATTCTTGTATATCCACAAGTATGCACCCTCCACAGCTTATACATTCGTATCGGCTATCAGTTAAAAGCATGATTTGGTTTCAGTAAACCATCCTCCTCAGTTATTCCTTGCCCAAAATCTACTTACGGGCATGTAAAAATTACACGGTTAGCCAGATACCTGGCAGCCCATAACTAAGGATATCCTCCATAAGATATTTGATGCTATACTCCGCATTATGTCCATGTAATTCTTTTACGAGCAATGTTCTTGGAAGCATTTCATGCATTCTTACGCGTTAGTGAATTGACAGATCGTTCAAAACAAGACAGCAATAGCAATGCTCTTTAACCCTATCTGGCCTGGGCGATTTGGGGTGTGTCGCAGCCTGGGGGGGGGGGCGGAAAGTGCCCCCCCCTATATATTTTCTCTACCACTAAGGCTAGAGCGCTGAAACTTAGGGAGCGTGTCAAAAGTTTTGACGCGAACGCGTTCATTTTTGAACAGGAGGTCGTTCATTTCCGCATGCGTCAGGCCGTTCATTTTACACAGCAGCGTCAGAAAATGAACAGTCGAACGTTCATTTTTGAACGTTCATTTTTTTAATGCACTCTGACGTTCATTTTCGCACGTTCGTTTTCGCATGTTCATTTTCTCACGTGCGCAAACGGCTGGCGTTTGACGCGAGCAGAAATGAACAACATACAGAAAGCTGCCATCCCGATACTAAAAAACGCGCCGGATCAAATCTACTTTCTCATCGCGCGTCATTCCCGTGTTATAGATTTTATTGTAATTTGCCATGTCTTTTGCTTCGTGTGTGTATATATTCAATGCATTCCGTAATCATGTGGAGTGGTATTACCGATGTCGGTGATTTTCTTTAATAAAAAAAGGGTAAAACTAAAAGTAAAACGTTTTTCTTTTTCTTGTCCCATCTCCACTTCAGCGGTTTGTCACCACCTATATATGAGTGTTCGCTTATATAATACTTGACAAGATAAATTAATGACTTCTTTCTTGTTTATTTTCCCCAGTGTTTTACTTGTTTGATGTGGATTTTTACATTTCTTCATCCACCAAAAAATGAGATTCTCGGTCGGGCGATCAATAGTCATGGCCTACGGCGCTTGCGTCCCGTGGATAGATTGTTCCGTCATGGACATGTTACTTTAAATGATTCTTCTTTATCAACTTACAAACGTATTCCAGCGATCTGTAATGCCTGAAAATGGTATAATTTTAATAAAGAAGCCGACAGTATGTATTGAAAATGAAGTTCGTGAGCTGGAAATGGGCCCTATAGAGAATACTTTGTATGCGGGAAAGAAGGAAGGGTTTAGGCTCCGCAAGGGATATTTCAATACATTGGTCTATGAAAAATATCCATCTTCTTTAAAGAAATGTTTTGATGTGTTGGTGTTTGAACTGCGTCCTTTTGTTTTATTTACAAATGAAGGGGCCCTCACAGGTTGCATAATGACGGGCGCCACATGCGTGATGAAGTCTCCACGTGAATCAATCGGTCCATATATCTTTTTTAAAGAAATGGCTTGATGTGTTGGCAATCAGAACTGTTTTATTCAAGGTTTATTTTTCTTATCATGGAATTAAAACTTTGAACTCCATGGTTTTATTGACAAATAGGAGACCTCACATGGCGGCCTACCTTGAGATATGACGGGAGCTGCATGGCGTCTCTGCGTGATTCAGTCGGGCCATGTCTTTTTATAATGATCACACATGTAGTTTGTAGGCCTGTATACTTTCCCTGATTTACTCATTTCTGAGTCTGAGTCTGAGTCTACACCAGTTTATTGTGGGTGCGGCTCCATAGGTCAGATTTTTCTGAAATAACACATTATCATGTGGATACTAAACGGGAGTGTATGATTTGTGTGTGTGGTAAGGTGAACGAGAACCGTTTAATAATAGCTGGAAAATACTTTTACCAGTTTTACAACTATCTTCCAGGCTTGTCGATACGCTGTCACATACAAATAATGCTCCGTATAATTCTATATTGTGCAATAAATTCCTGTACTCTGTGATTCACATGACACAAAAATGTAAAATTGGATTCATGAAAAAAATCACTTTCATTCTGAAATTCTTCAGATGAGAGATAATCGGTACTCGATCACAGGATATGTAACTTATAACACAATCACGAGGACAAAACGTTAGAACTCTTGTGGGTAATTTTCTCTTCAAGTAATTTTGAATTTAATAGCGAAAAATGTATTTCAGATTTCATATCGATCATGTGATATGGTGAAATATAAGTGAATCGTTTATTGAGCTTTATTGATCTATCAAAATACGATAATAAAATCAACGCTATATTGATATGTACATCTGTTCAAGGGGCTTTCTGTGATGGATCATTTTTGACACCAAATAATAAATATAACGAACAGCATTTAGAACACCGCAAGATGTGTAATAAATTAAATTGAAACAATATGTCGAGTTTCAAATGTTGACAGTGTCAGTTACGGCCTACCAGGAAAATCCCGGGTGGTCATTTGGTGTGCATAAAAAGTCATCTGGACCTGAAGACTATCACTATTTTCCCATACGAAAAAAAATAGTAGCGGTGAAGAAATCTGATGCAATGAAGCACACACCTTACAACTCTATATACCCGGGAACGGCAACGACTTTGAGCTCTCCAACTTTCTGGGCCTCATGTGCAGACGACCCACGCGCGTCACACACTATCAATACAGAGCAGGTCGGACAGTACAATAGGGGACCGCTAGGGGTTTAGCATATACGGTTAACATTCGGGATCAACATTCGCCGAATACCATCTATCAAATTTGTTATATAAGTGTCATACAAATACGTAATATAATAATGTGTGGTTTGATATCACAACAAAGTCCTTATTTGTCTATCAAATTAATTCAAATTACGAACATTTTAAGGAGCTTATTACTTGTTCACCCGATTATTGTATCATTCTTTACGATATTTGGTCACATCGGACTTTTAATAAAACCAAATCAGTATGGTGATATTTCTCTGTCGAAGTTTAATATTATATAGTTCATCTCGTTTTCTTCCAAAAAAATAATACACGCGCGTTAGTTCCTATATGTCGCTCGGTCTATAATTCCCGGTAAATAATTCCCCAGAATATGCACGAAAGATCCACTTTTATTATATTAAATACATTTATTGAATGTGCTGTAGATAAACGTCAAATCTTTGCCATAGTTGCTTTGAAAGAACGAAAGTACTTCTTCAGAGGAAGTGGGTTATATACCTACGAAAGCTAGTGCAAAATAAATACAGTTAAGTCTCAAAGGTGCTGCCTTTTCGAGTGTTCTGTTTTTGTTTGTTTTTTTTCGTTCTAATAAGAGTCGACACGATAGCCGTAATGTGAGCCCTTCAGCGAATTCTGACCGCTATCATACATACTAATTTGAACGTTCAAAAAAGAACGTTCTTTTTGTGACGTTCAGCGAATTCTGACCCCTATCATACATACTAATTTGAACGTTCAAAAAAGAACGTTCTTTTTCTGACGGGGTAGTGTTCATTTTCTGACTGTCGAACGTTCGTTTGCTGGAAGAAAAAGAACGAGTACCTGTTCATTTTCTGACGCATTCTTTTAGTTTGAACGTCAAAACTTTTGACACGCTCCCTTACCACACAGTATCTTGGGTTCAAGCTCTACCGGAAAATGTAAAAAAATCCAAGATGGCCGCCATGATGACGTCACAGTGATGTCATCTTCTCGGAAGCCATTTTTCGGCCTTCTTGGGGTCGATTTTTCGAAATTTTCATTTTTCAGATTTTTCTCTCGAAAAAAATCTTATAAAATAGAGAATAATTAGTTTCGCATAAATAATATACTTTCAAGGCCTTTTAGGCAAGGAAAATGTGAAGAAATGGCCCGAAAAGATGAAAAACACGACTTTCGCGGATACCACATGGCCGCCATTTTGAATTTACCCATGATCCTCTACCCGGGAGTATATGAAAATAGACTCAAAATGGCCCCAATAAGATAAGCTTAAAAGTCACCAAGTTTCAGCCTCCTCGGTTTTGTCGTTTCGGAGCAGCAGAGAAAAGTTCACTAGGGGGGCACTTTCCGCCCCCCCCCCCCAGGCCAGGTAGGGTTAATGCAACGATGTCTCGTTCTCTGATCAATCTGGCCCGTTACAAGGCATGCACATTATTATCCGCAACTTCAAACACAACATATCCCATAAACCAGTTCATTTGTTTATATTGATAATATTAGATATTGTCCAGTTCGAGCAATCCATGTTTATTTTCGTTTATACATTTCACATCCGAAGACCAATTTCCAGAAGATGCGCCATTGCAGCTGCCTATTTCTCAGCTCATGTAAAAAAGGAAATCTCTTTAATCGGCATTAACCCTCTCTAATAGGCCATAGTTTTCGCATTGGCGCCGCCACTTCCTCTTCAGCAGCAGCAATCACGAATAACTTATTCAAAAATGTGTAGACGAAGGTCTAACGCTAAATTAGAATGACTTATTTCACTTGTTGCTATGCATTGTTCAGTCACGGGCTGCATTGTATGGTAGCCCCAACGAATTTATTGCATGCATAAGGATCTGGTTCAACCTGACCCAGTTTGGCAAAGGTCCGTCGGAGGCGGTCGTGCCATCTCAGTCAGTTATATGATTATTTTCTAATATTTACTGTATACCTAACCGAAAGAAAATAATTTTTAAAAATATTTTAAAATTTCAGATCGATAATTCGTCAAAAATTGACACTTTTTTTTGTTCTGACGTAGCTGTAACGTAATTAATGCGGCCATCTTGCATTATATTGGATTTCTCGATATACCTTTGTCAACACTATTAATGTGGGGATTTCAGACTTCAATATGTCCTACTTGAATGCCCAATCCATAACCAACAACGTGAGGCACTTAGAAACGAATTAAAAAACTTCAACACTCCCTTAACATTACCAGCGTTATTAAACCCTAAGCCCCCCATTAGAAATCAGGTTTTCAAGTCCTTAATAAATTTTATCAAAACTGCTGGCTATTATTCCAGTATATACTACCACCACCGTGCATGCGCAGTCAACAATTTGTTTTCTCCACATAATCAACTACTAGTACACCAAGTACTATGACACGATTTGATAGAGGCCAAATCATTCTTCTGACTTAAACAAAGGGTATGGTTGCAGCGAAGTTACCTTGATACTGAGGGCCGTGTATACCATATCCATACAAAACATTATGGCCATAATAAACTATCCATACATAACATCCGGCCAAAATGTCACAGACACATTTAGAAATAAAATAGGCATGGCAACAGCGGAGTTACCTTGATACCGAGGGCCGTCTGCTCCACTGTCCTACAAAACAAACGATGGCCAAATCTAACTGAACTCATGACAACAATATCACGGTCAAATCGCATATAGCGAGTAGTATTCGGCATAAATATAGGAAATGGTGATGGCGGAGTTACCTTGATACTGAGGGCCGTCTATCTCATTGTCTTACAAATTCTTTATGGCCATCAAACGATAATGTACACGGAAATAATACAGAGCTGTTTATTTGTGTATTCTCCTAGTACTGAATCTATCGAAATGTATAGTTATTTATTCATTTGTTTATCTATTTACTCACTTATTTATATATTGCTATTTATATTATGTGACTGACGGTCGCGGGTGCCTGTTGCTGAGAGGAAGATACATCAAAGTATTGCATCGAAAAACAATAGAAAACAAGAATGACTACAAGCCTTCTATTTCATATGATACAGGCACACCGAAGACCACAGACGAGTTGGACAAGACCTGGAACAGAAGACGGATGACGATTACAAGAATACCAACAGCGCCTTGAGTGACAACGCCGCACAGCAAGAACATCCAGAATCAGAATACTCGACCCTAGACCACACCAGACACGCTACCGCTTAGATGTCACCGAAATGATCCCTCAACACAGAATATGATCCTTTGACTTTCACGCACTATAGGACGTAGACCTGCTGTTCTGTGCCCCAATACGCACTCCAAGCAATTGTTGCAGGCACAGATTTCTGAAAAGGACCAACACTGTTCCCAAGGGCGTCGTTAGGGAATTCGCCTCGAAGAATCCTGAAGACGCCTTGGTTCTCCCAGTTTTTTTTTTCTGAACGGCTTTGTGCGCACTATGGGGTACCAAGACAAAGGAATCATCCACGCGATTATAACACATTTTTATCAGTATAGTATCCAATAACAGACTTAATGACTTGTACATAGCGACTCTTCTTTACTAGTATTTATATTTCCTCATTGTTATTGTTATTCATTATTTAATTATTTATTTTAATATCTAGCGCTGCAAAAGATCTTAAATTAACGAAGAAATGTACCGTGAAATTAAAATAAAACATTGAGTTGATGGGCCGCGAAATCCGTATGGGAGGCGGCCCTTAAACTTCAATTTCAGTAAAAAAAAACAAACTACAGACCTCAAACGGGGAAAAACTGACAGCGGCCATTTCCGGTGCTGAGTTAAAAAACTTTACTATTATCGCGAAAGTATACACTTTGCGGGAATAATGTTTGTCTTTTTTATAATTATATGTAAGATGGTGAATACGTAAAGTATTCATTTTGAATGAATACCTCACTTTCTACATTTGCAGCATGTATAATGCGATAATGCAGTCTGAAGTAATACTGAATCGGAGGTATATAAGACCGAACAGCAGGAGTCGTGTAATAATGTTTATCAAAGTTTCTTTTTGCCTGCATGCGTGTCCTACTAATCTTGTAACGTTTTATTCCCATGATTGTGTTGGCAAGTAAGATATGTTGATAGAATGTCGAGTGAGATATTATGAAAAACATTACGCAAATTCGCAATATATATATCCGCATATACCACATGCTTTCCGGAAATGGTTGACCACCTGAGCAGTGTGTTTGTATTTTTTTTATTTTGTCATGTGGCGCGAAAACACTGAGATAGACCATATAATTTCCTGTTAAATATTTTGTAAACGATGGCTGCTCCGGCATGAATGTAGTAGAAAAACAACTAATTATGATAAATGAGCCCAGCGCGTGAGAATATTAGAGAATATCCGCGTCCATAATCCAAAGACCTATTCCATTTTCCATATAACAGTATTAGCACCAAATTCAAAAGACAATCATAGTATACATAAACATAGGCTTGTTTCCTGCAAGAGAGAAGCGGTCAACAGTTTTCAATGATGCCGGCAAGACATCATGATGTTCCAAAAATATCAAATCCGTACCGCTGATCAGTATTCTTAATCCATAATATTCGTTGTAAAGTCGTCATCTAAAGAATGATGTATCTCAGTCACGCTTTGATTGTGACTGTTCATATGAGTACCATGAGGATCTTGAAGTACATGGGTTCATACGGCCCCTAGCCCCGGGTTAAGCGGAATTAGACACAAGTTACCAAACGTAGCGCCATAGATCTTGCACGCTACGTTCGTATTTTGCTATCAGCATGCGATATGTATCGCCAAATTTGAGAAACTTTGAGTGTATGCGCTTGGTGGAATAGCCCTGTTTTTTAAGTTTCTGCACCAATGTTTTGTGACGTTGATTAAAATCGTCACCTTTAACACAGGATCTAGCAAATGCTACTAAGCGAGATATGTATACGCCATATGCAGGTCCCACTGGAATATTACTGTCCAGAAAGGGATAGTTTACGATGTCGAAATTGTAATCATCTCTTTTGTCATAAAGTCGACGAGAGAGATGCCCGCTTCATTTTTATAGAGATAGAGATCTAAATAAGATGTGCCTGTAGGGCTATCTGTAGTTTCCTTCAAATCCAGTGAAGGTGGATATATATCCTTCACTGCGTCATTTATATAGCGATTATCCACAGCGAGAAGATCGTCTATATAGCGTTTGGTGAATGAGAAGGAACGGGCTTTGAATGGATCGGTTTTTGAAAGCGCCTGCATATAGTCATATTCATAAGAGAACAGATACAGGTCAGCCAACAGGGGTGCACAATTAGTACCCATTGGAATACCTATATGCTGCTGATATATTGTGTTGCCAAATTTCACATACATATTTTTAATGAGAAATTCAAGCAACTCTATAAACAAAGAAACATCCCATGAATGATATCTCTTGTATATAGTAGAGCTAAAGAATGCTTTATGGCTTCTGACATTAATATACCTACGATCTGTTTTCTTGAACACAGATACTATTAATGAACTTAGACGGTCAATAAGGTCCTGATGAGGGATTGTAGTATAGAGAGTCGAGAAATCCCATGTGGATACATGTCTGTACGGTATGTGACCTTTAGCATCAAGTTCTTCCGTAAGACATTTTGAGTTATTCAATATCCACATACATTCAACGCCAGAGTTCTTAGAAATAATGGCGCAATACCTTTCCCAAAATGCTTTTACCTCCTGAAGAGCCCTCGTCAATATGGTTGAAAGAAGCTTGGTGGTGCAGCTTCTAGAACCAGCTATGAATCTAGCTTTGTATGGTGATTTATGCATTTTGGGAGTCCAGTATAGTTTTGGTATGTCGTTATGATTGGTTGGAGGACAAATACCTCTTTCCCTGAGAAACTTTTTGTGATTGTTAAGTAAATCTTCCAGAGTAAATGCAGTTTGGGAGTAAGTAGACGTATTTGATGAAGTTATGTCTACACTCAATTCTTTAACCAGCACCTGGTAATAGTAATATTTACATATGAATATTATATTATTCGGAGCTTTGTCTGCTGGGACTATGACGAATTTACTCTGGAGATTTGCTAGAACTTCTTGCGAATTGAGGTTTCTCAGTACTGGTTTTGCTTGGGGAAGAGTACTTCCGTCAATATGGCGGATTGTTTCAACGACCTTGCTCTTGGTGAGGTCCAGCCAATCAGCGAGTACTGTAGGTTCAACTTTTTCTCTCTTAGACCAATTAATAACGTACTGTTCCAATGCAGACAGGACTATCTTCTGGTCGGCCTGCAGATTTATTCTTCTTGGCTCTCTATATTTAGGTCCTTTCATCAGGAGTAATTTCAGATCCTTATCACTCACCACATCAAGGTCACCAATCACAATATGTTTGCATGGTGTATAGATAAAGTTCGACGATTCACAATCACAACTATAGCCTCCTGACGTATATCAGTTCCAGTCAAACTCCTGGACAGCATTGGACACTTACTGTGAGCAATGAGCACTAATTCCCAAAGCGCAGAATTCTTCCACAGACAGCGATTTTTTGAGAGCTGAAATTTCACGTTTGCAAACATTTTTTAACGAAAAAACCAGAACCACTTGATAGGTTTTTTCTTCAACTTTTGAAATATGCAAAGAAAAAATATCGATAGTTTGAGCCTATTCGCCGGGCCTCGAGTCCTTAAAATATATTGTTCCAAAGTGATTCAAGAACGTTTGAAGTAGCGGATAAAATTTAAAGATTATCATCTGAAATGTAGATGATTTTTGTTTACGCTCTATATCCGACATATGTTTTTTCACACAGCTGGTAATACAAACTTGCTAATAACTTCTCTATTTTTCATCCGATTATGTCAATTTTTGGGGAGCATAATATATACATTACAGTCCAAACGAAAGTGTCTCAGTTTTTCAAAATGTTGCCTTGTTCTGAAGTTATTGGAACTTGAAATAGACTTTTATTTTGTTTCAAAAAATAAACTTTACAACAGTCTCAAACTTTTTCTAAGAGTTTTTTTAAACGAGATACTCGTTTGGTTTGAACGGTTATTATCACCATGCAAAATCTCGCACTCGTTACTTGTAAAATAATAGGTGAAATTAGCGATATAACAAAATACATTATTTTTCTGAAATAACTGTTTTCTAACTGCAACAAAACCGTTGAAATAAACGTAAGAATAAAATTTTTACTTTATTCGGAATGCCCGAATCGTGAACTCTCCAATCATATAAAACATATATATGTATGTGAAGTGGTTGTGATGAAATGAGACAGAATACACGAGGGTATCCAGTATCAGGCGCTACCTCGGGACTCGAGTCCTTAACATTGTCAGTTTTGTGCAAATATACCACTTTATTGAGTTGATGTCTTATGGTCGTGTCTCTCCTATAGTGCATCACGAAATCCCAATAATTAGTTCGACCAAAACGCCAGTTCATCGTGATCGTGACAATCATATATATATATACTATTTTACTCTAAACTTTCATACTGCATCTCATCTGAGGCCGCTAAATTGCCGATTCAATTGTCACACAACAGCCTTTTATTTGAACAAAAGAAACCGCAGCAACAGAAATAATTGCCAGGTACAAATATAATGCCACTAACGTCATGGTACTATTGCAAGCTATCAATAATATATCAATATATAACAAGTAATCATCTGTGAGGGACCATATCGGACTATATCAATATTTATACCAGCAGAGCGTAGAATTGTCTCATGTCAGTTCTGTGAGATATTAATTATAGTATTCACAGTGTATATAGGTGTATGAGCAAATTAGTCCTACACAATACCACAACCATACACCGATGATCTGGGAATAAAACACAGGACCAGTTTAGGCTAAACCTGTATACACCATTCCCCCAATATCAGGGTTTGTAACTTCCTGAACTGTCGGCGTAACACTGTTTGATCGAAATACATCAGTGGGACGAAATACATGGCTTGTACGTGCATTGTCTGTATGGATTGGGTACGCATACGACAGAGATGGAGAATGCATCCAACATATTTTGCGGTAGAATGTGACAAGAGCACAGAGTACAGTGTCCTCTTTAGCTGTAACATCTTAACCCTACCAGACGCGTGGGGGAGGGGGGGGGGGGCAAAATGGCCCCACAACCAAACTTTCTACACTATCTGTGGAACGAAAACAAATTGAGAGCTGACTTCCGTGACTTTATAGTTTATCATATTGGGATCATATTGAGCCTACTTTCATAACCCCACGAGGAGAGGAGCATGGGTAAATTCAAGATGGCGGCCACATGGGGTACCAGGAAAGTGATGTTTTTGTCATTTTTCCTCAAATTTTCTGCTTTTCCGCGATGAAAGGTGGGCATAAACTATTTTATTTCACATCACATTAATATTTACTAATTTATCATGCACTTTTTGTGGAGAAATTGCATAAATAAAAAATTCGAAAAATCAGACCGAAAAATCGACAAAAAAATGTCGTTTTTGAACATCATGTCACTGTGACATCATCAAAGCGACCATGTTGGACTTTCTGGTAGAGTATAGTTTGATAAGTTTCAACTTCCTAGCTCAAGGGGTAAGAAAAATAATCCCCCTCCCCCAGGCCTGGACAGGTCCGAAAAACCAAGGCCAGATAGGGTTAAACTCACACAGCTCCATTCTGATTGGTCGAGAGCGATGTGCACAACAGCTGCAAGCCACGGTTATAACCCTGCCAGGCATGGGTGTTGAACATTTTGAGCCTACATGTATTTACATCACCCCGAGAGCAAAGGATCATGAAGAAATTTAGAATGGCGACCATGTGTGGCTCCAGAAAGATAATGTTTTCGTCGTCTTTCTTCCGAATTCATACTTTTCTGAGAGAAAAAGTGTTAAAAGCTATTTTGTTGCACATCATATTATTATTTACTAATATATCATTCGGGTTTTGTGAAGAAAACACATAAATACAAATTTCCAAAAATCTGACAGCAAAATCGTCCAGAAAATGTCTTTTAACAAAATGACGTCACTATGACGTCAACATGGCGGCCATCTTGGAGGTTTTTCTTCTTTCTTTTTTTTTTTTACATTTCCTAGTAGAGTTTGACCCAATGGCAAGTTTCAGCCCCCAAGGTCACGGGTGAGAATATTTAGAGCCTCCCCCCCGTCTTGGACAGGTCACAACACGCCCAGACAAGATAGGGTTAACCACAGTGCAAATCAGAGGATATATCTGAGAGTAGGTGTACAATCAATAGGGTTTCTCTCTGCTCCATGGGTACGAGATATAAGCAATGCTTGGTACCATGATCCCTGACCTGGAACTGGAGATGTCGCACAGTTTACAAATGTTAACTGACGGACAGTTGGATAGACAGATGGACTGGACTACCATCTCATGAGTGTATACAAACTTGTATCTTTTGAAAATTTCCTATCTATTCCGGATTGCTATTAAATTGGCATTGTTGCCATTGCAACAAATTTAGTTATATTAAAAAAAAAATTGCTTATTTATTTAACAATGAACATATATTTTCAATATATCAAAGATTAAATTATTCATTTGGAATTTTCTCTAATTGAATTTTAGGACCTGTGTGAGTTGTCGATCTCCAACTTAATTTGCAACATTTGTCGTCCCACGTCAAGCATATTTACAAAATATTGAGAGTAAGCTTAGAGTTATTTAAATTTGATGGATTTATAAAGCATAGAGTTATTTAAATTTGTTGGATTTATAAAGCCTCAGAACCCCCCCCCCCCCCTTTCAATCTTATTGCTACAATGGAAAGAAAGATACTGTAAAATATACTTGCGGAAACATTTAAAGGGGACGTAAACTCTACGGTAAAACACCGCGGGAATTATACAAGAGTCCCAATAGATTAAAAAAATCGTGACAAATATTTTTTCTCATTTTTTCTCAATGAATGAGACAGACGCAAACATAGAAAATATCGTGATTTGGGATTTCTTGGGGGCGCCGCCATGTTTATTTTGAGCAGGATTTTTATCCAATGGGAATGCGTGAAATTCAGTTGTGCCGATAATCTCCTACGTCATCGGACATTCTCTGCGTCGAGATAACATGGCAGCATATGGTCGTTTTCATGCACTCCTCCGTTCACCGACTAACAGAGGCAATGTTATAGATTAGCTTTGATGTAGAATACGGCCTGATACTAGCAGATATTCTACGATGCCTGGCTGCTCTGCATTTGGCTTCATAATTTACCAGGTAATCCCGACACGTCGCACTGTCCTCCTCGTTCATGTTTGTTAGCTACGGTCTCGAATACTGCACCTCCAATTGACGCGTTTTTACCTCCAGAGGCAGAAGAACTAGTGTCCGCTGACGTCACGATTCTTCAAACATGGAGGCCTCTATGTTGTTCCATTGTAACGAAGTTAAAATGTAAAAAAATATCTGATACACGATTTGGATTCCATGAGGAAAAAGCTTTAACTGGTCATGCACGGTTCACCAGAATACGCTCCCTTTAATTAAAGCCTACATGAAAATAGTCAAGTTTTCATGTCTTCGTTCGTTCCGTCACTTTTCCGTGCTTCCTCTATATTCTATTGCATGTACGGTCCGGGACCAATACGTTGCATGGACCGTAAGCTCTATCCGCGAATAAAACGAACCCACTTTCTGTCCACTATTTTTTATAGAGTTTGCAAACCATTTGATCAACGTGAGGAGCTTATGTGTTCGCTGTTGAAACTGGTCAGCATCATCTTTGAAACGACTGTTGTTTTCATCGTGAAAATGATTAACAAAGCGATACCAACAGACATAATTTCTACACAGCTGACGCAGCTGACAGTATCACTCCCCATTTGAGAGACCACTGACATTGGCACGATGCCAACCGAGTTTTTTTTTTCAAGAAAGGGGAGAAAGGTTGTCAAAGATTCAAATATGTTTTCAACCTTTCATTATAATCTTTGTTGATAATCAATTTGTGTAGTGCAATAGAATAGAAATAATGTTTTCATAGGCGTGCTCAGTGGTTATTTTACGCACGGTTAGTGTGAGAAATTTTATAAATTTTAGGGCACGGACTTCGCCTAAAAGCTAGATAAAAGTGAAAATTTATAAACTTTCCCACATTAACCGTGCGTACAATAACCATTGACCACGCTTATGAAAACATTTCTTAATTGAATAAGTTTACCAAATACGAACGAGCATATTAGCCCTCAGTTGTGAGGCTGTTTTACTTGGCTTAATCCTATCCGGCATGGGAGATTGGGGACCTGTCCGAGCCTGGGGGGGCAGTATTTTAGCCCTCAGAATAAGTTCCTCACCCCTTGAACTAGGAGGCTGAAACTTGCCACAAAAAACCTCTTGGGTCTAGCTCTACGTTTTTTCGATCAGATTTTTCGATGTTCTTTTCAAATGTGTGCTATTCACAGAAAAACTAGTTATAAGCCAAAAAATCCCGGGGAGTCAGCTTTCAAGTTTGTGTCGCTCAAGAGATAGGGATAGAGCGTTTGGTACCATATTCCTCGAAAGATGCGTCAATATTAGAAGAAGATTTATTACTGAACTCGCTATGAGTCCAAATGTCTTTACATGTACCAATACTTTTGTATCTTGATATCATGCCGTATGTCTGTTTATTGTAGTTTGAGCATTGACCGTGCTGAAGCGCCAAGAAAGTAAATACCGGAGTATCTTATTGTCATGACATAACGTTTGTATGTGCCTTGCTGCATACCACGTTCAAAGACGTCGATTGGATAATACATTTAGCGGGAGAAAACAAATTACTACGTCTGGTCGTGACGTCACTGAACTATTTTTCCTATTGATAAAATGTTACTTTGAAATACTATGTTTACAAGTGCAGCAAAAATATGGATATCTGCAAGATGATCATTTTATCGAGATCCATAAATTGGCCAGCAAACTATTATTGCCAGTTGCCAAAGAATCAACGAACGACAATATCATTGATTCGAATGTTTTTAGATTGATAGTTCGTATAGTACCGGTACTCAAATTGTCTCTCATTGTTGTTTTCGTTATTTAGCGAAGCGAACCAGTCAGCCATTTTGGGTGGTCCTCAGATCTCGAAAGTAAACGTTTGTTCATTCCTTGACAGTGTCTGTATGAAGTCTTCCCGGTGTTTCCTCATTCCTTGTAATAGATCTGTATGCTTACAGACTTCAGAACATATTCGAAATGATCTTGTCAGCCTACCGTAGAATGTCGTCATCTCGCGGAGAACTCGCCAACATGTTTCGCGCGTGATGACTAACTGCGACCACGAGTATAACTAGACTGGACGGGTCTTTATTTTATAATCTACTTATCTTTACTATTCCTCTAAAAAGATTGTTGGAATTTCATTGGTTGAAACTTATCACGTGTAGAAACATTATTCTTGACAGATCACCTCTAGTTGAGCAGACCTCGCTTATAGTTACTTGGTTTGCGTTGTGTTTACGTTCAGGCAATGTTGACCTAGAAATACTGACTCATCACATCAACAATAATGACTCGTCACGTGACGTGTATTGTCCGCTATCGCCTACTTGTGAGCAAACATGGAGGCTCGTCGCTTCGCCAATCTTTCGATAGACGAAGAGGAAAGTATCAGTTAGAGGATAGAGATAGTAAAAACACTAAAAATGTTATTGAAGCTCCGCGAAGACATGATTTCGGTGTAATAAACCAATTAATTACTTCTGGCGAGGTCATTGCTTGAAAATAAGGGCCCGAGACCCTTGACCTAGAGGTGGACTAACCTGACCGAGGCCGATCACGGATGTAACCAGACCGGACGGGTCTTTAATTCATATGTACTGTTAGAGTAGACCCAGCCTCTGTTTCATAATATATTTTATAGGGGAAATGAAGGGAAATAACTCTGCCTCAGGAACTGGTCCATCCTCTCCCAGGGTGCTTTGCGCCACGTTCCATTTAGCCCTGTAGGGCCCCGCCATTTTTTGCAGAATTTAGCAGAAACCAAGAACTGTTCTAATTGTTTTACTGATCGCAAAACGTATATTTGTCATAAAATACACTTATCAGTTATCCAATGTAATTCAAAACGGCACAACCAGGAAAAAAGGTGATAACTGTCACCCTTTTTTATGATCATCTTTGAAAATGATGGCCATCACTTCGGATGAGTGATGAGCAATGATTGTAAATTTGGGTCATCATCTTTTAATGGTGACGAGGCAACATCATCACCCTAAAAAGGTGATGACCGTCACCATTTAAAAGTGATGGCTCTAACTCATCACCTTTTAAAGGTGACGACCAAGTCTGCTCACTATTAAAGGGTGCTGGGCCATCACCTTTTTTCTGGCTGTGGGCAGTGTCACAAAGTTTGAAGGCGGATATAAATTCGCTCAGTTAGACGGTCGCCATATTCGTTTACTGTGGCAACAAATGATCTTGGGTCAACTTCGGCACAGTCCGTGAGATCCTGACAGCGCTAAATGGAGAGGCGCGAAGCAGAACGTAATGAATGCCTGGTAGAGCTTGGGACTGGACGCGACGTCACAAGGGAGTTAACCGTGCATTTCATTTTTTTCAATTCTGTTTTTTAATATTTTTATTAAATGTTGTATTATTGATAAATAGCACATATGGAATACAGACCCGTACAGTTTAATGTACTATTTATCATTAATACAAGGATGTTATATATTAATAAAAATTGATTGATGAACTAGACTAGACTCAAACTCGCAACCAGTGAGGACAAGTCCGGATGGCTCTGGTTTCGAGATTGATCTGGACCCAGCTCCTGTTTCATAAATGTATTTTTAGCTGAAATGAAGGGAAGTAGCACTGCCTAAAGATATATGCTTGAAACAGGAGCTGGACGCGACGTCACAAGGGAGTAACTGTGTATTGTTTGTCACCAATGAAAGCTCCGTATTCTGATTCCGTCCCCGAATCGAAGGATTCGATTGGTTCGTCCATATACGAATTCTGGAAGCATTGCGGCCATGTGATGTCAACAATGAGAATGCCGTTACAACCGTCATAGTATGGCATTAGAATGAAATTGTTACAATTGTTGCGACTGAAGGTAATAAACGTGTCTATCATTCACGTTAGCTTCGCCTCCAAATCGAAGCTTCACATCACGAAACCCATCTAAACGTCCAGTCTCTATTTCATATTTTAATATATTTATTGAATGTCGTCATATTATCGATAAATAGTAAGTTGACTACCAATACATCTTTATCTGAAGAAAACGTTGAAGTAGAGGACCCAGAAACAATCGGCTCTGCGGACGAACAATGAGAGATGGGCCCAGCTGAAAATCGAGACTGCTTATTTTTACGTACTTTTGAATAATTGTATAATACGTATATCACTGGTATTACATGATATACACAAGGTTGAGATTCGCCAATAAAACTATTGACATTGTAGCTTCGAGTTTCGTTTTATTCCTTTTACGTTTCAGCATTTCAAATAACTCTTTTCCTCACTATTCTCTATCCAATGGTGCGAGATTCACTCATTTTTCGGAGATAAGTTAGTCTAATTTTTATTATGACGTCAATATACGCTACCAAGTTATGCGCGTCATCGGGGTCTATCCAACGGTACTTTTCGACTGTCTGACCCATCCCTCTCTAGAGATATAGAGACTTTTCCAAAATCCGTATGACGTCATATCACAATAACTTCATCGTGTTAATCATACAACGCGCCTCTATAATGGGTGTCATTTGGTGTAGCCCCTTTTGTTTCCGAGCTTTTTTCCCAAAAATATGACACCGTTGTGACGTCATATGACACAACTACGACTTTATCGTGGTAATCGTACAACACGCCTCTCTCCTGGGCGCTCATTGGTGTAAAGTTTCACATATGTAGTGCCTCCCGTTTCTTTTTTTTGTAGACTTTTCCATTTGCATGATTTCACTTCCGGTTAGCCTATATTTCACTGAAAACTGTCGGTATTGTAATCGTAGCTTTCGCCACACTCCAACGATGGTGTTCTAACCATACTTGGACAGAAGGATCCAAATTACACGTTCGCGGAAACATTATTTCGACTTAATCTTATCCAAGCGGTATCACGACATAAACACGCGCGCTGAAAAGTTGGGAATAAAAATCGATTTTATTTTCGCAAAAAAAAAAAAAAATGGTCAGAAAACAACTGTGGAGACTCTACCTACAAAAATAAAGACTTTTTCTATAACTGTGCGTCGAAAACTAGTAGTATAATTTTATCAATTGGAAGATTATTGCTAACCTGGGACCACAGGCCCGCAAAACAAGAGATTTGGAGGGGGGGGGGGCGGTGGCATTGGGGTGAAGTGTCGAAATATGGGGCCTCTATATATAACCCCATGCTTTATATAAAAAAATACCAAGGTCTGAAACGGACTTTGGGTGAATCGAGAAATAAACAGTTTATCGCCAAACAAAATACATCAGCATATTCTGCAAGTATCACTTTATATATTTCCGTCGTCAAATTAGTAAATTTGTGCAATTTGTTACCTTTGCCGGGCGATTCAAAATCCAACCAGACTGTCCATCCATCCAGGAACAGCCCGATTATGGCGGGCTTCGTTCTTAATTCTGATTGGTCAATCGCGTTTATTTCTCGATTCACCCAAAGTCCGTTTCAGACCTTGATATTTTTTTTATATAAAGCATAGGGTTATATATAGAGGCCCCATATATCACCGCGCCCCCCCCCCCCCAAATCTCTTGTTTTGCGGGCCTATGCCTGGGACAAATCAACTAATTTCATAAACATTAGTGAAGGTCTAACACAGGCCGTTCTGGAGATGGGGTCACTGATGAAAATGGTGGGTGAGATATTCGCTGGCTCTATTGTCTCACACGAGTTTTTTTTTTTTTCTTGAATAACCTGTTTGCAACGGGACTTGTATGTGCTCAGGTGTTCACGCGACAGATCAACCGGTTAATAAGTTGTTTATAAACCGGGTGATCTGACTCAGATTTACCCGCGACACATGAGCCTATTCTTGCTTCTAGAGAAACATACGCATTAGAAAATCCAGTACATTTATTAACCCTACCTGGCCTGGGCGATTTGGGGTGTATCGCAGCTTGGAGAGATGGGGGGGGGGGGAAGTGCCCCCCGCCCCCTATATATTTTCTCTACAACTAAGGGTAGAGCGCTGAAACTTACCACACAGTATCTTGGCTTCAACCTCTACCGGGTAATGTAAAAAACGTCCAAGATGGCCGCCATGATGACGTCACAGTGACGTCATCTTCTCGGAAGCCATTTTTCGGCCTTTTTGGGGTCGATTTTTCGAAATTTTCATTTTTCCGATTTTTCTCTCTCGAAAAAAAAAAAATAAAATATGGAATAATTAGTTTTGCATAAATAAAATACTTTTAAGGCCTTTTAGGCAAGGAAAATGTGAAGAAATGGAGCGAAAAGATTGAAAAACTTTCGCGATACCACATGACCGCCATTTCGAATTTGCCCATGATTCTCTGCCAATAAGATAAGCTTAAAAGTCACTAAGTTTCAGCCTCCTCATTTTTGTCGTTTCGGAGCAGCAGAGAAAAGTTCACTTCCCCCCCGCCCCCCGCGAGTCGCGAGTTGAAACGGGAGTTGTCTCCCATTTTCTATGATGGCCGAGAAGGGCCACGGGTACATCATCTGCTAAATCCCTCTGCCTGCGAACCGCATAGCTGGAGGTTTTACACGCGGCACGATGCGATTCGCGCGGAATTACAATCGGTACGCGGCACGTGTTTTAACACACGGCACGCGACACGCGACACACGGTACGATGCGAAGCACGTGGAATGCGGCTCGCGGTACGCGGTTTTACACGCGGCACAATGCAATGCAAGGGTCGAGCGACACGCCAAATAACGCGCGGCACGCAGAATTCCGATATTTCGTGTCGCGTGTAATTTCGCGTGAATCGCATCGTACCGCGTGTAAAACCGCGGGCTACGCAGTTCGTTGCACAAGAAGTAAGCAGATGACGTACGCGTGACCCTTCTCGGTCATCATAATTTTCCAACTCAACCTCATTCTGCATAAGTTTTCGCTTCGCTTTAATAGGAAGAATATCGTCAAACTTCCAATTTAGTGACATTTTATGCCCTGTTATTACTATTTTTGAAATACACAGTTTTTGGTGAAGCATTGTCTCATTAAAATGGAGGGTGTATCTGCGATACACCCTCATACGGGAGCCCCCCCCCCCTTCTATATATTTTCGCTGCTAATAAGGATAGAGCGCTGAAACTTACCACACAGTATCTTGGGTTCAAGCTCTACCGTCATCTTCTCGGAAGCCATTTTTTTTGCCGTTTGGGGTCGATTTTTCGAAATTTTCATTTTTCAGATTTTTCTCTCGAAAAGAATCAAATGAAATATGAAATAATTAGCTTTGCATAAACGAAATACTTTCAAAGCCTTTTATGCAAGAAAAATGTGAAGAAATGGAGCGAAAACATTGAGAAACACGACTTTCGCGGATACCACATGGCCGCCATTTTGAATTTACCCGTGATCTTCTGTAAGTAGGTATATGAAAATAGGCTCACAATGACCCCAATAAGATAAGCTTAAATGTCAGCAAGTTTCAGCCTCTTCGGTTTTGTC
The DNA here is from genome assembly GCA_036873755.1 of Hanleya hanleyi. NCBI lineage: Eukaryota > Metazoa > Mollusca > Polyplacophora > Lepidopleurida > Hanleyidae > Hanleya > Hanleya hanleyi. Next base: position 22,450 of record JAVTVY010053865.1, read on the forward strand.
GTTTCGGAGCAGCAGAGAAAAGTTCACTAGGGGGGGGGCACTTTCCGCTCCCCCCCCCCCCACACTCCAGTCCAGGTAGGGTTAAACGCGTCCCTCTTTGGTGATGACTATTACTTAGACTTGCGTCCGATGATCAAATGACACACCTTCCTCAGTCTGCAGTGATTATTCTATCCTGTCGGCAACTCGTGCTGTGGATAAATTAAAAGTAAACAGTAATAGTAGTCACATCTTGCACAAAACAGACAGGAATGAAATCTTAAAAGTGTACCAGTGTGCGCAAAAGTGTTCAGATTTGTACATATCACATTGGAACACACATTTCTTAGTTTTAAAATACTAATATGGAATTTGTTTGCACATTTTATTTTATAATTTCTTCCAAAATGGTCACATTGTCAAGTTCGACAACATGTAGTTAGTGATTTATTTCAACACATTTTAACATGTTCAGAGTTGAACACTAACGTCCACTTTTTTTGCAGTGTAAGCTTTATCGTCGTTTCAAAACATTTTCAGTCATATCACGACTGTACCAGGATACGAGAGCGCCCACAGTTTCTATTATCCTGGAAATCGATCAATGCAGTCAGTACAGCACCCGGTCACCCATCCAAGTATCAATACATTTACAGCGAAGTTTATTTACAGCGAAGTATCACACTTGTTCTTCCTCAATTGTAATAAGGAAAACAAGAGCAATCAGGAAAGGGAAATCGCATTGATACCCATAGTTATGTGACGTCAGAATCTCTAGTCCACCACAATATTTAACCAATAAACATTCTTTGAGACACATTTCGAATTGAAACTCATTATTTATGAGGTAATAAATGTCTATATCCGGGTTTGCCGGACTAGTAGCGAATACTTGTACATCAGGATGTTTTTAATGCACTCCCTGAAATTTTGATTTACAAATCGTCATAAAAAATCATAAATTATTTTATAGCGATCTACGCATATACACAACATGATATATAAAACATATTTCGCAAACAAAACGCACATTCACGAACTGAGAGACTAGAGGAGAGAAGAGTATATCGGTACCGAAGAAATTGTAAGTTCTCCTAGGCTATACTTTGTAAGATTTCAACAGAATCGAGAGAGGTATCGTACTTGGGCGATACTTTGTAGTTTCTTGAAAGTTGTTTTCGTCTTCTCATTTTCGAATGGAAAGACCAATTAATTTGTTCCAATTATTAATATACTATGTTATTCGTCGTCTAGCTCTTTAACTGCATGGCATGGACTATTGCAGGTCTCCTTAGGCGCCTTTTCGCCCCCCTCTCCCCGGCCTAAATAATTGTCTTACTCGTTCGAATATGGCAGAAAGTTCACACAATATTTATTGGGGTAAATTTCTACCAAAATATGTGTTTTATTTTTTAGTAGAATTTTTTGTCAGATTTTTCGGGGGGGAGGGGAAGGGGGGGGGGGGTCGCTTTTGCTGGGCTCTCCGTGGAAACTACATAATAATGTACGAGTGTAGAATAATTATCGGATGTGAGATAAATAGTTTTGGATACACTTACGAATAAATAAGAAACACTTAAGCCACACCTTCATGGCTGCCAGTTTGAATTTACTCAAGATCCTCTGCTCCGAGGGGTATATCAGTAAAAAATGACCTCAATATCACGTGTTAGAAAGTCACGAAATATCATCTCTTAATACCTTGTTTTTTTCCGAGATAGTATAGAAAGTTTGGTAGTGGAGGCTATAAAAGTTGTATATTTGGCCATGCCACATTTATATGTACATTTCGGTACGCTTTACGTAACCCTTCCCCTGTCCACCCTTTCCCATTCTCCTTCGATAAACGTTCAAATGTGTCAATATCGGTAAGACCTTTATTTTACTTTCTTGTTGGTTTCTTGCTTATACATGTACCCTATCTTAGCCAGGCACAAATAGATGGAGTCATTCTCAAATCAGTATATAAAACTATTATTTATTGTCAAATTAATTATTGCTCTAGCTACGATATACTATAAAATCAGCATGATCGAAAAGAACCATTAGTTGTTCTATTACAGATGTAATCAGCCTCAAAATTGAAATAGGCACCCAACTGCGCTGTTTGCAGCATCGAGGCATCATAGTTTCCATATTCGATAACAGTGGGGTTACATGTATACAGTGAAAGCAAGAATTATAGTCAAATGAAGAAACCTTCCCTCCGCTCCAACGAACTTCAGTCTCGCCATAGCATGTACAGCCACAACATTAGATCGGCAACCAAGTTGTTCAATATGGTCTAGATTGTGTCGGAGGCCCTAGTTTGAGATCGGGAACCAATCTACCACAACATCTACAAAAACGATGACGTCAGTTATGCGACACTCCACATTATGACGTCGTGCAACAAGCAGTGATGATTGTGACGTTGCAATGTTGACAACCAAGCCACAGAGGTTGTCCTCCACAGTTTCGTAGTAATGCTAGAATTGGCAAAAGTGATCAAAACAAAGATGGGGTAGGGGGAAAGTTATCGGTCGGATTTCCCAGAATAATATGTATAACTGGCAAGTGTTGTATACCGCCATACTCGCAAACACTCTCAGATTACGATAAATGTGAATAATTAATTTCGTAAAAAACATCCTGCCCCTTAATTTAAGGTTGTCCTCCACAGTTTCGTAGTAATGGCCCCTCTCTAATTTCATAATACGATAGACTGCCCTTGTTCTGCTACATCATAATTCTTCTTGTCTCCTTAATAGCTTATATCTATAATGCCATCCTATTCAACATTATCAACGCTGCAAACGAGTACGTACAAATCGAGGGCTGGCTTCGTCTACACGCTGATCGGGATCATGGAGTAAAGTT
>JAVTVY010053866.1:0-25596 GCA_036873755.1 Hanleya hanleyi
ATACAATAGGACCATATTCTTCCTTAATAATGGTTGTCTTTGGTGAATCTCATGTGACATATGTCGGGAATGATTATTAACCATAAATTACAATTTTGAGAGGGATGGATGGCTTAGAGGAATTATTCAGAAATGTCTTTGTCTTGGCGGTAATATGGTATCCCTGCTGAGAAAAGACATAAATATGGGACAGGATGCATTAGATTCAGCGGGAATCAAATCTAATAGAGGACATGTAGCTCGGAGAAAAATAGATTCTGGTAAAACAAGAAGATTTCCAAAAACGAGCGAGTAGTATAGCGATTGATCAGTCTGGTTCAGGACTAGCATATCAATCATTAATGAAAGGATACAATGATTGTTGGATATCATCACATATGCATATATCAAGCGAGAACACTGTGGTTCGAGTTTAGTCAATTATAGATGTCGCTTCATGACGCTTTAAATAAGTGGCAGGGGTTTAATATGTTTTACCGCGGATAGCTAACTGAAGCTCTCAATCTTTTTTCGTTTCGGAATACGAGAGAAAGCATGAGTGGGAAGGGGGAGCTCCGCTACCAGGCCAGTTTGGATTAATGTCGAAGAAGATTCCTGTCACTCTTGGTGAATCCATACATTCAAACATACTGGAATTTGAATCATTTTCCAATGGAGTTCTGTGGTTGACTATTACTGCAAGTTCTGAATATTACTTTGACCCCATAAAGCAAGGTTCCTTGGATATACAATGTCATTCGCTTGTTTTTTACATATCAAATCGTATAATTGCATACAATGAATGCATGTATATAGGAACTTAGCTTAGAGACTTCCGTGTTGATCCCTTCAGTTAAAATGCCTATACATGGAAATAGATGTACACTAGGCTTGATTTATTGGCCTCAATGTCCCCTCTTGCCGAATCGAGTTGCTGTTCTATATAAATGTCATAACCCCCATTCCAGCCGCGTTAACCCGTTGGTTTAGCTGATAAATCATCTATATGGGTGTAATAAAGGAAAGGTTAAACATTTCCAATGTTCATCTGGAATACCTTGCCCACATTATCGGTTCTTCATAAATGAGGCGAAAATTGCCGGAATCATACAATCATGCATTGCTTTGAAATGCAAACATAGCCTGGGGCCGCGTGTGTAAATTAGGGGTGGGGGGGCGTTGAATATGAATTGATGATCCACTGTCCAGTATCATAATTATTTTGAACAATTTAGATAATCTATGATTGAGCCCATGAAGGATGCCATGCAGCGGTATTCTGGATCCCCAAATAACCAGTTCTGGTGTATTTAGTAGGCTACACCTCGAAATCAATGGGAACGGGGAAAATAATGATACAATTTTCAAAATATCGTTTTATTAGAGACAACAACAACCGTTTCACGGCATGTGGTTCTGCAATTCCGTTGTGATTGTTGTCCGGAGTTAATTAATTTAACATATACAAGATGAACGAGGGTTAACCTAGGGTCGTCTCAATCAGCCAAACTCGAAATAGTAATAACGAAAGCAGAAATAATAACGTAAAAGGAATCTTAACACTGTCTGGCCTGGGCGATTTAGGGTATACCGCAGCCGGAGGAAGGGGGAAAGCGCCTCCCTTATATTTCGCTACCCCCAAGGCTAGAGGGCTGAAACTTACCACACTATAACTTACCAAAAAATCCAAGATGACCGCCATGATGACTTTTCAATGACGTCATTTTCAAGAAAGTTTTATTTGGGCAACTCGAATTTTTTATTTCTGTGTTTTCTTTGCAAAAACTGCATGATAAATTAGTAAATAATAATCTGATGCGAAATAAATTAGGTCCCATGCAGAAAAGCACAACTTTTAAAGAAACCTGATGAAAACGTCACTTTTCCGGTACTCCACATGGCCGCCATTTTGAATTTACCCACGATCCTCTGTCATGCAAATGAAATACTTCAGAAAACGACTTGATAATTTATTCGGCAAATAATACAGATCGGTCATACGGATTTGACGATGAAGAATTATGATGTCCGGCGTCATTGAAAACAGGCAACCGTTTGCATGGAACTAGCGTGTGTTGATATCCATATTGATTGTATGCCTGCTTGGGGTTTGCTGATAATATTGTCTTATGTATTAGATTTGTTTATTGACGCTGAAATTATTTCATAATAGCAGCTGGTGACCGATTATCAGATCTGATGAATATGTTTCATGGTACATACGCTATAATATACATGCATAACCTAGATCTATAGGCGGTTAACTCAGGTGACTTCAATCTCACAATTCTACCGAAGGTGGATCTAGGTAGAGGGGGCGGGGGGGTGGCAAAATTCGGGGTGATGTCATTTCGCGGAAGAGTTTCCTCCTATTAACGTCACTGATTGCATACGCCTAGCAATACCGTTGGGCAAGGCTACAGAAATTGGGGGAAGGTTTCTTTGAAACGCCATGTATGCAAAAATCGAACAAAAAATGCATGATTTTCATTCTATTAATCGAACGAATCTTCGATTGAGTTTTTTGTTCAAATTATCAACATGGAACGAATATTTTTATCTGAAGCCTGTTTGATACTTTGTAAATCTTTGGTAGCCGATTGCTGGATTATGAGATAATTTGTTTTACACATATTCACATGAAAGCACTCTTTTCCTGTCTTCAAATACCAGGCATAATAGAACCGAAATATACTGTATTTTTAAATAACATGCATTGATTCATGTACGGGGTAACAGTTATTCGTGTCGCTGAAAACAGAGCTATTCTAATCGAAACACATCATACACAATGCTGATAATCGACACTGATACGTACGTATCGATCAAAGATGCCAGCAAGACGGTTGTCAAATTCGTATTTCACAGAGTGTATCTCAGTCTCGTTTCGGTTGTGAAAATTCTTTTGAACACCATAGAGATAAAACACGATTAGCGTTCAAACTCTTGTCGTAGAGTCGACTTGAATGTGAACCCTTCTCAAGTATGATCCAAACATTCTTATATCATCCTGAACTAATTCCAATACGCTTTCGGGACTATTTTAGAAAATTATCTGATGTCCACCGCTACCAGACAAGAAATCAGCAGGTAAACCTATATAGAACTTTCTACTCGACCAACCTGTCTTACCATACCATCAAAATAACAGGAATGGATCAAATTATCCTCGACTCTTAAAACCATCAAGTCCTTATCCTTAGTTTTCAAGAAGGTATGATTTTAACTTTGATTTAAATAACTGGTTTCATATTTCTGTACCTTTAATATGTCATACGCCCAATATATGTTTGCTAATGTGTTGATTTCACCAGCTATATTGTCTCGTACATCCCACATTCTTAATTTTCTTTGGGATAGAACAAGCCTCCCTGGGGATTTATTCCCGCCAACAATATTCCAGCTGACTACTATCTCTCATATTATTACTATTGTTTATCTGTATGCATAAAATGATGATTTAAATTAGTTGGTGAATAAAATTCATTTCAATTCAAAAGTGCAGATCTACCGGAAGGGGTTCCCAATTGCAACCCATTGGACTATTGTGGCTTTACCAAATTTCGCATGGATAATATCAATGAGAAATCCAAGCAACTGCATCAACAAAGAAACATCCCATGAATAATATCAGCTGAAGAATACCACACAGCGAATGTTTTCTTGCTTTCTTTTTAGCAGATTGGAAAAAGCTTCAGACATTTATATCGTTGACATGGTGTCTTGAACACCGACGAAATTAATCGCTGGATGTGTTCCATTAGATAGCTAAGTAGCGGAGAATCGAAGCGCCTGATAACACACTCAGTAGCCAATGATCAAAATCCTAGCAGTATCATAAAATTCAATTATATAAACACAAGCTACCAGTACTTTCCAGTACAGTTTTGCTATATCAGCGTGGATGCGGGTAGCCGTGTTAGATATAGGTTCCAGTTATCTTCCTATATTTTATAAACTAACACCTTTTGAGAACAACTGGATGCATTGGGCACGAGATGGTCAACATATAGGTATATGTAGGCAAGGGTTCTAAGCTAGCAACATATTCCAGATTCATCTGCGAAAGCTCGTGTCCAATAAATCCAGTTAATCTCAAAGGGAGTCACGTTATTTTTCTATTATTTCATTTAGTGTTTGTTGAATGAAAATAAGGATAGGTTTATGGAATCATTGGAAGCATCTACATGGAGTACTTTTCTAAATATACTCATGATAGACACACAAATTGTGCTGTCTTCGCATCATTCCACTGGGAACTAACTACCTGCCACCAGTTTCAAAAGTCCAGAAAGGCAATCTGATTTCATGAAAATATCGAAGTTTCTGGAAATGCCTACAATACTCCGGCTGTGATACAATAGCTGATTTGTTAGATTAATACAATGGGAATATCTGACTTTAAATTCGTTCTATTTGCAACCAAGGTAAGCAGACCTATTCTCTCGAAGAAAGTTGGCATATATCTCTATAAGCCCTACCTATCTGAATAGTGAGAGAAATGTCACGTTTATTGGTCTCTTTACCTGGTGAGATTACGTCCATGCGTGTTTTCGTTATTTTCGCATCCTCTCAACCAGTCTGACAGATGGTCTATTTTTCACCAACTAACCGGCTCTCATCGGAGCCAGAGGGGGTTTAAGCCGTTCTTGAGTATCTAGCAAGTCTAGCTAATCGATCCAGCAAATAATTTAGCCTTTTTGCCTTGAAACCATATTCCCGAGACAACGTACTTCTCCACTCCGACATCTCTAACCTGTCAGTGATCAATTGGTTGTAGCATAGCTAATGGAATCGAGACGTTGAGAATGGTCAGTCACAGAGTGGTGTTTTAGAGTACAACCAGACCATAGCTGTATGAAATGTAGGCATATGTGGTAGGGGGTTCTTTTGTCACGAAATCATTTACTTTATCCTCCCACTCTCCACATTCATTGTTTTCATGTACAGTTTTTCTAATGTTATCTCACTATAATTTACGGATTAACGCCACAGAATATTACTGCAGAAATTTGTCAAACAGGGATATACCACCAAACAGGGATATACCACCAAACGCCTTCATTCAAAGTTTCTCCATTTAAAATATCACAGACGGCAATGCGATCGTAGCGTGCAGGCGCTACTGTTGGTAACCTGCGTCTAATTCCGTTTAACCCGGGCCTATGGGCCGCATCAATGTTATGCCATTTCAAAAGGACCCATTGCATCAGTATACGAAACCATCCCGCTTGAGGTGTACTAGTTTGGTGAATAATAATTCTCGTCAGAAATCGCTCAAACGTGTACGAACAAATAGACAACAAAGCGTACTGTCATTCTGCAAAAACCGGATTTATCGAAATACATAGAAATTGTTCAAGGAGTAGAAAAAATATGTTAAACAGTTAAATTTCCATTTCTTGTCTTTAACATAGGAATTTCCATCATAACAAAAATATGAATACGTTAACCAAAATCATTTCAGTATTTCTTTGATAAGAATACTATATTCTACATAAGTCCGAAGTATCGTTTTGGTTAACGCAGTCATATATTATTATTGTAAAGTTAAAAAAATCAAAATATCAAAAGTCTAACGTGATTGTAAAATTAGATTGCAAACTTATGTGGCGCTCCCATCCAATTCATGTTCATTTCTACTGCATTCGTCCAGGAGTTTGTCAGAAAATGAAGCACTTAAATCAGCAAGCACGGCAGACCAGAGTATATAGTGCGACGTTAAAACCTCGACTGCCTTTTCAAAGACTGAATGTATGATGGTATGAATATGGTGTCTCGAGTCGCAATCAGATGGCACAAAAGCAAATTTACTAGAAGTTTAGCGATATTAATTGTTGCATTTTATAGCACTCTGTTGTTTGTTAAAATACATCGCAGGGCGGAACGGGAAAGGAGCATGCTGGACAAAGTCTTTTCTGCCTTAAAATGAACATTCGTCGATGAGTCTAAATTACAAGCGTCTAGAATATCAACGACTATGGTCGAAAGCCCACGATCAACTAAGAACAGTAATATTGCGAATGTTTTGTCTTACATGCAGTACCGTAGACCAATGAATCGGTTGTTCGTTTTTCCACACCAAATGGCAAAAGGATAATCTTCTACAATTTTACAACACATTATATACCGGCTTGCTGAAACCAATGTTACATGGCCTAACTATAGTATAAAATTGAATTGTATTTACTAAATATCATGGAATGATTACAACTTTCCAATATTATCTCTACTTCCAATTGATAAAACATATTATATATGCCTTTGGTATATTTAATATGGATTGAGCCATCCTCATCACACGGTAAATATATAAGAAATTCCCGCTCTATTTTGCACATTTTCAAGACAAGGATGGGTCGAGATGCAACGCATTTAACCAGACGTGTAATTGTTTCTAGAAACGAAATCAGTTAACGTTTTCGGTGATCCTTGTCAACAAATGCTGACCAAACAGTTGTTCATTGCAATTTTTCACATGGCGAGTGGGCCAGACAAGAAATTGGAATCTATGATACAACGCTATTCTATCCGGATCGCTATATGACACCATACCAATTGTAGTCCCCATACGATAAACAAGGTCTGTCTCCACACTTCGTGTGACATACAAACTCACACGCCCATAACGGGAAGCATTTGCATGGTTGTTGTGTTTTACTACACACAATCTCGCGAAGCACAGGTACTTTCCAAAGTTAACCGTCAATACGACTGTTCCGCTATGTACATTTCACGAAGAAGTCCACTGTTTGGAATGGAATGAACATTCGAAATCTTTTGTCATTCTTAAAGTAATCTGCTAATGTTGAAAGTTAACGTTCTTGTAATAACCGTAATAATTGTGTATTATCCCTGTAAGGAGGTTGAACTATCGCAGTCATTTCGATAGGGATAGATTCGAATACTGATACAAGGGGTCCTTTGAAATGGTCCCCCCGCACCTCCCATCCTTGAACTGAAGACAGAACACAACTTCAAATCTTTTTAGCGTTTAATTAATAAGTCGAAGGGCCATAGACATCTTTGCAGGCGATGACACTCATCTTAATTTGCTATTAAATATTCCTAATTACTTTCTTGCATATTTTATTATTACCAGAGTTTTATTAGCTCAGTTTTATTGTGTGTTACTATTTTAGTCAGGCCAATAGCTATATAGTTAATGTTTATTCCTACGAAGTAGGCTACAGATCGCAAATTGTCCGGTAATGAGTGAGTGAGTCAGTCAGTCAGTCCATCCGAGTCCTTTCGTCGGCAAAATAAGGAGAACCATTGACATTAGAACCTTGATTTTTGGCACGAACGTGCATTAGGGCATTGTTACCAACAAGTTCTGAGCTGATCGAATTCTGCTGAAAATTTGATTTATAATTATTTTTTTTATTATTTATTGATAGCTCAGCGAGTGCACTGTCATGCCCATCGAGAACCCTTGGCTGTATGTTTCACTGTATATATAACACAGTACAAAACGTGATGGGATAATGAAATAGGAAATGCTAATTTTCCATCATTTGTTAGTGCCTTTTTCTACACTGCTATTACCAACTTGCCAGCCTACACACAATTCAGTATATTGTTATCTAGATATATGAAAACTGTGGACTTTAACGTGTATCCTATTTCACATCCTTGAAACATTTCCTCACAGACAACATCAGGCGTCAAATTCAGGTCAAGTTACAGTTACGCACTGGTGGTGAAATTTACTACATCAACCAATTAAATGACACAGCAGAAGAAAGATATGGCATCAGTAACAACGATAAAAGTTTACTGAGGGTGAAACAAAGCCATGATGGCATGTTTAAAGGGTCTTAATTTATTTTCTTCGGGTAGAATTTAACTAGATAAAGTAAGTAGACGCTATTTATTCGTCTTTGTACCGGTTATGCTCAGGAGAATGGCATGAAATCATTATCTTGTGCAGAGACGGTGTTGGTCTGGAGTTGAATTACCGTAAACTACATAAATGCTACATTTCTACTATAGTACTATATATAAAAATTTGTTGTATTGTTGGGAAAATAATGCGATTCAAAAAGTTGTTTTGATCCTGGACAAGGGCACAGAAAACCATTAAAGAGATCGATATATTTTCACACGTAAAGCTTGAAATCTACTGAACTTTTTTATTATTCAATCTGTTTCCTTTAGTTAACAAATTGTGAAATTAAATCGGCGATCGTTATTTATTTTTGGAATGAAGGCGCATTAGGAGATTGTTACCAACAAGTCTTGAGCTGACCAACTTTTGATGAAAATTTCTCGTGATTTTTGATGAAAATCACTGGCGATTCTGACTTGGGCGGTGCCCATCTTAATATAGGCAGGATTCTAACTGGGGGCGGGGATTTCCAAGAGTTCAGTTCGCGTTCCAAGTCCTAATGCCTACTCTACTTCGTAGGTCCTGTGACGTTAGTCACACTGCTCATGTTATAATAACCATTCCCATATAAAAACAGATTGAAATGAAATGAAAATGCGACGCAGGCTTGACCTAAATCAGCTGTGGATATGAAAGGCAAACTAAAGCTGCTTCCTGAGTAGAAGATTTCTCTCCTGGAGTTTCAATTCAAAATATTATCTATTCCTACGAAGTAGGCTACAGATCGCAAATTGTCCGGTAATGAGTCAGTCAGTCAGGCAGTCAGTCAGTCCATCCAAATCCTTTCGTCGGCAAAATAAGGAGAACCGTTGACATTAGAACCTCGATTTTTGGCATAAACGTGCATTAGGGCATTGTTACCAGCAAGTTCTGATCTGAAATAATTCTGATTAAAATTAGATTTATAATTAACACTTCAGTATATTGTTATAGAATAGATATACATTGTGTATGTAAACTGTAGCCTTTAACGTGTATCCTATTTCACATCCAAACACTTCATCATTGACCACATTCAGGTCAAATTACCCACTGCTGCTAAAAATACCCTGTCATTGATCCCCTTTCCACTGTATGCCACATGGCCCTATTAAACAGAGAGTGTGTGACTTGGATTCAAGGGTTAAGACTTTGGAGGGAAATACAATTTTGACAGCAGAAATATGACCCCGCCATTTGCTGATTAGAGCGATAAAACAGGGTAGGCTAAATGGACCCTTTTCAATGCAGTATTTCTTGGCATGGATGTGAAAATATGAGGACATACTTTGGGTTTTTTTGTACCTCTTGAATATTGACTATATCACACTTGGATATAATTTGAACAAAAAATTACATGTGTAAACAAAATATGTCTAAATTTCTCTTGTCATTTCAAATCTTGATCCATTTTGATTCCTTGATTATGGGATACAGAATCACTGCCACGGAGTGTGTTGGTATGTCACAGCAATTCCGATTCACACAACGAAGCTGAGGTGGTTTAACGTTTATCAATGAAGAAAATCACCGATCAACCGCCATAGAATATAATGTGAAACAAGAAAACCGGAATAGTACATTCATCAGATTGCCGATGCCCAAAATGTGTTGTCTGATATATCTAGATAACAACGTGATGTAGAGACGCTATTTATTCGTCTTTGTACCGGTTATGCCCAGGAGAATGACATAGAATCATTATTATCTTGTGCATAGAAGGTGTTGGTCTTGAGTTGAATTACCGTAAACTACATAAATGCTACCTTTCTACTATAGTACTATATATAAAAATTTGTTGTATTGTTGGGAAAATAATGTGATTCAAAAGTTGTTTTGATCCTGTACAAGGGCACTGAAAACCATTAAAGAGATGTAAATGTACTTTCACACGTAAAGCTTGAAATCTACTGAACCTATATTATTCAATCTGTTTCCTTTAATTAAAAAAATGTAAAATTAAATCGGCGATCGTTATTTATTTTGGAATGAAGGCGCATTAGGAGACTGTTACCAACAAGTTCTGAGCTGACCTACTTTTGATGAAAATTTCTGGTGATTTTTGATGAAAATCACTGGCGATTCTGACTTGGGCGGTGCCCATCTTAATATAGGCAGGATTTCAACTGGGGGTGGGAATTTTCAAGAGTTCAGTTCGCGTTCGAGTCCTAATGCCTACTGTATTTCGTAGGTCCTGTGACGTTAGTCACACTGCCATGTTTGTATGGAAAAGCTTAAAAAACAGAATACCAGGCTGAACCGTAGAGTTTCACAACAGAACAATTATTCTATATCTGCAATAGTGTTTCTTATAGCTTTTTCTTCTAACTATTCTTTTATTTTTAAGGGACACCCACACGGGGTCTGGGAAAACAGAGATAACTATTGGAATTTGTAGTAAATAGGTTGTTTTCGATTATAGCGAAAACTGTTTGGCGATGTTGTGTCCCATCTTTGATAAATTCGAATTCAAAGCTGGCATTTGCCAGCCGGAATTCTCTCAGTGAGAGCAACCTGTGACGTCACATGTGTAAGACAGAGCGGCCAATACAGTGCTCATCATGTAAACTTATAGGACAGCAACTCCCATTCCTTTAATAATTGAAGCGATAGGGATGTTATAATCATAGCTATCACCGTGTAGATTTGTATATCTGAAAAATGAAATAAAATCGCTCATAACAGGCTTAGAATGAAACCGATATTTTCAAAATTGGGCTGATCGTGAAGGGAAATGATCTCTTTAATGACTATAAGTGACTATAATTCAGCCGTCGTCCATTAAAGAATATTTGCGTCTATAGTCCAAAGACCTATTCCAAATTCAAAAAACAATCATAGTATACATAAACATAGGCTATTTTCCTGCAAGAGAGAAGCGATCAATAGTTTTCAATGATGCCGACAAGACATCATGATGTTCCAAAAATATAAAATCCGTATCGCTGATCAGTATTCTTAATCCATAATAATCGTTGTAAAGTCGTCATCTAGAAAATGATGTATCTCAGTCACGCTTTGATTGTGACAGTTCATATGAGCACCACGAGGATAGTCAGAAGAGCGGCCAATTTGTTTTCAACGGATATTTTTACCGAGACGGGGGTACCGCTGACGCCTCGTGGTTACGCCATTTACCGTGTTTTAAGGAGATAATCCCAACCTTAATAAATCTATCAGATATTAACCGTCGTCTGGATGGAGGGATCGAAAGAAGAAGTTCGCGGACTAGTCGTGTATTGCCGATCGCCTTACTTTGGACCAGATAAAAGAAGCAATTATCGAAAAAGGAGAGAAAGAAAGTAGGAATCGAATTGGTTCAACAATTTAATTCTGACGGAGCACGACTGTGAGAACGAAAAAAAACTGCAAATAATATCGTGCTTCATCTGCAGGTGTTTTTTCACCTATATGTGTGACCGTCCGTACTTATATACTTATAGCATGACTGCCCTGTTATCGGACAGGCCGTATTATTGGACACCTAAACCCAATGGGGCATTTTCTCTGACTATTACATAACAATTGTAATAAAAATATAAATTTACATTTGAGTTACAAAAGCATGTGGATAGATTTCTCTTTACTCACGAAATGAGTCCACGTTTAGCCCTGGTGCGGGTCGGAAATATTGTCACAAATTTGGGTGACAGAAAACGTATCAGAAACTTTGCTCCAGATTCTCAAGTTCATTCCAGATTGCAGGTATGAGTAAATTCAAGGAAACTTTACTGAAAATGTTTCCCACAATTATAGAAAGTCTGCATTCCTATTCTCAGTGTGCAACGCGACCGGAGTGTCAGAGACGACGTATATTTTTTGCCATCAATCCCTCTGGAAATAGAGCAATTCCGGGGAGCAAAAAACTTTACGATAGCATAGCACTGATTGACTGCCGAGGATACTGGACACTCCCAAAAACTGCAGAAATTGGGATTGGTCGGCAAAACTGATTGGGCTACATACAATATTCATTCATGTTTAATTATTCTTACTCGGGACCGCATGTGGGACAAATAATCCGACGGTAAGTTGATTATTTTCAAATAAATCCGTAACAGAAAAAGTGTTCAATTATTGGGCTATTCCCAGTCTCCTACCATATTTTTTCTCCAGTCCTTTTTATGACGATTTATTACCAAAGATGCAGTCTTTCGTGTTACATATTTTGCCATACGTGGTTGCTTGGCTTACTCATCTTAGCAAAAAGTGCCCAATAACCGATAATAATGCTAATTAAAGTATTATAAATAAACCTGATATCTTCGAGAATGGTAAAATGCGTACCGATATTTACCGATATCCCGCTTATATTTTATACCGCGCTCCCGAGCCAAGCGTGGAGTTCATCGTCCTGAACCTGCCTGCACATCAGTCGAGTAAGCTACTAGGCAAACAACGCTTTTTCCCTTAATTTTTTTCAGCTTGTTACTGTTTCAACAGAACTTACATGGATGTGTTCATAAAGACAAGCACGTAAACAGCTTTATTTCATCGTTCATCGAACCAACATATATGCCTGTGTTACACGCAACATATTTTCCCATATAATAACCAATGAAATCCATATGAGAACACCCTGTGGGAAAGTTGATCCCATATACGTATACGAGATCAGCGCGTGACGCGCACTAGCCAATCAGAAGTAATGCCGGACTACTTTCGTATTTTCATGAATGAAATTTGTAGGTCAAATATACTACGCCTATTTTTAGTAACATTTATTATCGTCTGCTTTACACAATTATGACAATACCGATAATTGATGGATTAATATGTCGATGGACAGAGACATCAACTTGAATTTCTTGAAACCTGGCGATAGTGTGTGGGTAAAGAAATCCAGCCAGAAGGCAGTTGGAACATTCGTAAAACGGCACAAACCACTGGAAACATTTACTTTGTTCCGTGTCACAATGGATTCAGGCGAAATG
This sequence comes from Hanleya hanleyi, assembly GCA_036873755.1. Classification (NCBI taxonomy): domain Eukaryota; kingdom Metazoa; phylum Mollusca; class Polyplacophora; order Lepidopleurida; family Hanleyidae; genus Hanleya; species Hanleya hanleyi. Next base: position 12,784 of record JAVTVY010053866.1, read on the forward strand.
ATTGACGTGCCATGGTACGACTTGGACCCACTGAACATCGACGACATTGAACTTGATCAACCTAGCGCTGGGCCTACCGATGACCAAACCGAAACAACGGGGTTTGTTGATGTTGACTTGAATGATTTTATTGGAGCTCAGGAAAACAAAGAGACGGCTTTGGAATGTAAAAAAAGTATTTTTCCTTTCTAAAATTCGAACTATACGCAGTGATCTCGAAGAAATTAACATTTCAGCAGAGGGTTGGAGAGCGCTGACATGTTTGGAGAGAAAAGTATGAACACAAAAAGAAATAATATGAAACTAAGCTTTAGCTTGATTTTATACTTTTATAAATCAGCTAATCGTTGGATGACGCATATGCAATTCCATGCAAATTACCATATGTAGCAGTCACGATTCGTCATGGCGAACGGAATAACACGTATCAGCAAAGCACAGCATTTTAAGCAGAACCACATTCTCATTGTCTCATTGCCTCATTTGTCCAGTACAAAATGATACCAATGCCAATATATCCGTCGGCGCTTCTGTCGCCAGGAATGAACACCTGCATATCTGGTCATCTTTAGGACCACAATAACATATTCGCCCAGACATCTGGTTTTTATTTATGCTTTTGGTTATTTATAAGAAAAACTGATTTGTTGATTTTTTGGGGTAACAAACAACGACGTTTGGTCGTTTTTCTGAAAGTCGTATTCTTTCCCAACTTCCGTAACTTCTCTGGGACGGCGATGACGCGTTGAAGAGGAATATGTGAACACAAAAAAGAAATAATATGAACGCAATTTTGATTTCTAAATTTGATAATCAGCTAATCGTCCAATAAAGCTAATGCAATTTCTATGTAAATTAACATCTAAAACAGTTATTGGTCATTGCAAACGGAACAGAAGAATGAGCAAATAAGAGCACTTTAAACCAAACAGCAACGTGCCCCTACAGTGCAAAGTCGCCGCTCCGTGAAAACCTAGCCTACAGGGCGGCGCGAAAAAAACGGCCTATATATCTGGTCACATTAGGACCAAAATAATGAAAAAGTCATCCAGCTTTTGTTGAAACTGGAGGGCTGAGCCCCCACCCTCTCCAAACTGGGAGGGCTGCAGCCCCCCGCTTCCGCCGCCCCTGTCACAGCACACAATGTGGATGCCACTAAACTGTTAGGATAAATGAAAAGAAAAGTATATGTATATTATTTATCAGCTTTATTAAATAAGTTTACAGACTCACGCAGGTAGATCAATTTGGTGCTTCTGCAAAATCAAACCATTATTCAAGTTCAACTGCCAAATGCCAAGATAAATAGCCCCCCCCCCCGGAAATATAATTTATCAGCAAAATTTAGAATAACTGTTTTTAAACAACCAGGCTGGTGGATATCATCAACTGAAAGAAAAAAAGTATCAGAAAAATCAGGGCATCGTCGATTGTGCTGTTGTCTTTCAGTCAGTCACTCAGTCAGTTTGATATGCAACAACAACAACTTGCACTATTTGGTTCACTTCGACATAAGTCATCAGCAGACAAATACTTTACGATATATAGAAATGACGGGTGGTGTAGTTGTACTGAGTTGTAATGACATCAAATGGCGACAATAAACTTAACAGAAAAACGGCAAAAAATCGCATTGTCCATCTCTACAAGCTGGAGGGCCGCCATGTTAAATCTCCCGGTGGATGGGAGGTGGAACCCGACTACAGAAGCAAGGCCCATTGAAATGCATTGCAATGGAGAACCCCATTATTTCAATTGTGTCCAAACAGGAAGTCAAAATTTCGTCGGGAACCACAGTAAACCCAATTGGAAATCACATGAATCGTGGGTTCCCCATATGACACTTATTTGGCGGGAGATTTCACGTTGCATTCCTAGACCTCCGTCTGATCGACGGAGGTAAAAATTGTTGCATTATTCAAACTAAGAACAAAAGATTCATCTAGTGGACTCCAGGTGGAGAAATATATTATCAGAAAAATTATGCTAGAATAAAAGCGGCGATAGCATTATATATATATATATATATATATATAATGGGCATTAGAGCAATGTGAGCGTGTCGGCGTTTTCTCTATTTTCAAACAATTTATCTTCACGTTTGACCCTTTTCCTGAATTTCTACTATATATATATATATATATGAGCGGGGAGAGAGAGAGAGATCGTTATTGATATGAGGTATCATCAGCTGCGTGGTTGTTGTCGGAAGAGCGTTCATCATGACGTGAAAATTATACATGGAAAGAATACATTAAATAATTAACATGCCAACGCTAAAAACCTCGTCACCATGACAATGCATTATATTTTCACTACGTCATCAACATTACAAAGTAAACGTCACTTCCGCTACGTCACTTCCGCTATACCCCAATATCAATTCATCCATATACGCCAATATCGATTCATCCCCACGCCGGCAAAATACCAGAGCTGCTCCGGCAGCTTCCACTATTATACTCATGTCATTCGAGAAAATTTAAGAAATATTCGCAATCGCCTAGAGAAGAATAATAACTGGTACAATTTCAGGATCGCCGTCATAGTTTTATGGAAGGAAAGATGTTCCTATCTATCGGTATATACCATCCATTCCCATGCCATTGAGTTAAAAAAGTAAACAAGGCTAAAGGATTACACAACGTATCAGCGACAAACCGCTTCATTTTACAAATAAAGTTTATTAGACCAGGAGAGGTGCCTGATAATGGAATAAATATGTATTAATATTCAAGGTTAATTTTAACTATATAGCCATGTACTTATTCTTACTGTCATGGGCAAAAAGTAAACATAGATGTATACAGTAAGACAACTCGGGTAACCATGAAGTGTTTAATTGACAGATAATCGCATTAGACCACGCGCACCGCGGCAGGTAGCAGATCTGATATATATATTATCATGACAATGTGTTGTTCCCGCACTTTGTATCAGCTCGAGTTCTCGGAGTCTGATCGCCGTATCGACCGAGACCGCAATTATCATATACCGAACTCTTAGGATGTTTTTATTCACCTAATAGGGCGTTTGAATTCCGAACTATGTGTTATGACGCGCATTGATTGTGTACGTGACGTGGTAAGGCTCATTTGACCTAATTGAATAGATCCGCGCACGTGGCACTGGGCCAAAAATAAACTCGCGCGATGGAACAAACTAGGTCAGGATAAACAAAACGAGAAAGAGAGAAGAAAGACAGAGTTAGGTTGGAAGATTACCTCCCGTAATATTTGACATCGAGGAATGCAGAAATGGTGAACTTGAAACGTACATATATACTGTTTGATGTGTTGTTCAACAAACTGTCATTCGAACTGCGAAACACGATGGATCGATGCAGGCGTACGGAAATTCTCCAACTGAGAAATTCAAACAATGATTCAAACAAACAACGCGGTTCCGACAGTGTCACAGACGATTCTTGATTCAGGAATTACATTTTACAGTCAGTTGGTCAGTGTTAAAGGTACGTGTATAGATCGACGCATGCCCGATGGCTAAGAGGCAGTTGTTGAAATTCACGGCAAGGAAAGTTCATCAGTGGTTTGGCGAGACGAAACTTTATGGAGAAACGAAATGGGTGGGATTTACGGTTTGCCCAGAAAACTTACTGTGCCGTGTTCACGCTGCCAGCTGCATAATGTTCATACGACCGTATTACATCTAAATCGGATAAAAAAAATAAATAAAAAATACTAGGCCTACCAGTATTCGATCATGATTGGATTTTACAGTTTCTCTTGGATTTATCGAATCAAACATAATTTTTCAAATGACTTTTGATTTGAATAAGAAAACACGTGATTGAATTGCTGTCTATTTTATAACTGTGGATCAACTGTCTGTCCCTGGAATTCAGATGTTTTCTATAAAGCAGTAGTCAAGCAGAGCTTGCAGGGGCAATTGCACCGATAATCCATGGCCAGACGGGGAGCGTGCAGTCCCCATCAAGGCGGCCTGAAAATAGAGATTTGCTGCATCGGTTATCACTTGACCGAAGACGAACGGGGGGGGAGGAATATCGGCGTGTTTATTTTCAACGTTAAGAGACTTACAACATATAGACTAAACAACATTACGAGCCAGAGTAGCCATGTGTTCGTGCTTTCGTTCAGTTCTTGTCACTGAAAACGTGGTCACGCGGTAGAGCCACAGAGTTTGTCTTTCGTTCATTTGTATTCGCCATCAACAAATAATTTCAAATACCGGGTAACAGGCCTATATTTGATTTTGAGTCTTGGAATAAAACGGATGTTATCATAATCGACTAGATTCTTTTTGTTGAAATTTTTACATCATTCAGCGTTACTATTTAAATTAATTCTCGCAAGTTGTTGCTCACTATCTATGTGATGAACTTTTCAATGATTTCGTCGCACAGTAATCAGTGAGGTACGGCGGATACGGTCCACCGTAAGTTAACAAGGCTCAGATTGACGGTCAGGAAGGCCAAAATCAGACTCAGAATAGGTTTAGTATATATGCATATATTATCGGAAGTGTAGATCCACTTGTATTGATCTGGAAATACCCTTCAGAACGGGTCAGCATGTGTAAAGTTTTCAGTTCTATTATTAGAACAGAACGGGATTCACGGGCTTTCTCTGACAGGTTGTCAAGGTCACCAGCGAAAATAGTTCCGGTTACCGAGTAGGGCGATACAGATAGCGACTAGGGTGATACGGAAACAGAAAACGCGAGTGTGTATCACTATCCTAGCACGCATAGGTATATGATAAAAAGGAATATCAGGAGATTAACACTCACCGTTACAATTTTAAATAATTGGTATGTTTTGATACCCATATGTTCTACACCAGCAAATGACACAAGAAGTCTGAATGCATATCCAGTCTGCACAATATCACATCGCTATTGAGAAAATATTTAAAAAATATACTTTAGCACTATAATTTCAGAACATATATGTTACATATATATGGCGTATATATCCCCATATATCATAACCATGTTACAGTCTAGCCATTATCCGGGTATTCTCCGGAAATTATCCGGCAATTTACTACAAAATGCCCCAACTTTACTACTAGCCATATATATTTCTCACCGAGCTAACTGAGCTGAAAACCTCTTTAATCTCTCGAGGTTACCCAGAGGGCCTTATTGATAAGGGAATAAGGAAGGCATCTGCCCAGCCCGTAAGCGAACTTCGTCAGTCATCTGCTAAAGCCACAAACGGAAATGTTATACCTCTCGTCACTACACACAACCCGAATAATAATAACATTTTCCCGATAGTGCTAAACACGTTACCTATTCTAAACAATAGTGCTAAAATGAAAGATATTGTTAACAATTCATCTTTTATTAATAGCAAAAGACAAGCCCCAAATCTTAAGAAGATTCTTACAAAAGCTCGTTTTTCGGAAAGCCAGTTACATGCACAGGCCGCGAAATGTAACAGATCGAAATGTGGCGCATGTATCCATATACTAGAAGGACCTAGCATTAAATTCAATGACACAAATTCTGTGTTTGAGGTTAAATTCAACATGTCATGTGACAGTAAATATGTTGTATACGCACTGATTTGTCAGGGCTGTGGAAAGCAGTATATCGGTCAGTAGTATATAAAAACCCGATTCCTTAGTATTGACCTACTTTTGTGGAGCATGTGTGGAGCTCTCGTCCAATCAGAAGCGAGTATTTCAAATCCGTCACAGAGCTCTCGTCCAATCAGAAGCGAGTATTTCAAATTGACCAAAAAGCTACCTCCAGCACAGGAGAGTTCCAATTTTTCCAGGTCAAAAATAGTTCCATGTATTCATCCGCGGTGATGCCGTTTTGGTGGTGATGCGGTCGCGGGAAAAAGCTTCCGCGGAGTAAAAGTAGTCCCTAGATAAAATGGTCCGATTGGGTCGAGTGAGGTATCAAAGTGAAGCTTATGTGAAGGGGCATCTAATGGGCTGAGTGTGGGGTTGAAATATCGGCATTCTGCGCATGCGCGGTGGCCGAAGGGTATGGAAATAGACGTTTTGGAGCTAGGGGAGCCCTAATGGACCAATGGGGTCGAGTGAGGTATCAAAGTGAAGCATTCGTGAAGGGGCATCTAATGGGCTGGGTGTGTGGCTGAAATATCGGCATTCTGCGCATGCGCGGTGGCCCAAGGGTATGAAAATAGACGTTTTGGAGCTAGGGGAGCTACTAATGGTCCAATGGGGTCGAGTGAGGTATCAATGTGAAGCCTAGGTGAAGGGGTATTTGATGGCTGGGTGGGTGCATGTAAAAATTTTCCTGAAAAAAAAAACGGAACTCGGACTTTATCGAAAAATCCGCGAAAATACCTATATGGGGTATGGGGGGTATATAGGTCGCCGGGCTTAACGGGGTTCGCCTATCAATAGAGTTATCTCCCCCTAGTTCCAGGGTGGGTGTAGGTTAAAATTTCCCTGAAAAAATACGGAACACGGACTTTATTCTAAATTACGGGAAAATGCCTATATGGGGTATGGGAGGTATAGGATCAATGTTTGTCCCCCTGGGAAACCTACTTCTCGACATTTGCGGTATAGGTTGTGGGGTCTCGTTTTCTTAGTCTCGTCAAGACAAACATGATAGGAAGTGTCCCGAAGCGAAACGGTGAAATTTTTGAAAAAGTACGATATAGCCCCATATAGGCCCATACTGGGGTATAGGACCGATGTTTGTCCCCCTGGGAAACCCACTTCTATACATTTGCGTTAGGGTTGTGGGGTCTCGTTTTCTTAGTCTCGTCATGTAGAACACGATAGGAAGTGTTGCGGAGCGAATCGGTGAAATATTTGGAAAAAGTCACCGAGGCCTGGGTAAGCCCATAGGCCTATAGTGCATGGCTATGGGTGTATAGGACCATACGGGGTGGACGTGTTGGGATCTAGGTGGGCCCCTAATGATCCTATGATGTCGTATGAGGTCTTATTTTGAAGCTCTCGTGAAGGAGCATCCCACTGGGCTAATGGTTCGTCCGTGTTTAATGGTCTGCCCATGCGCAGTCTGGCCGTAGTAGAGAAACCAGGCATTTTGGGGGGTATGTGGGTGTGTGTTTGGGTTAGACATGGGCTATTCACGGTTCGAATGGGTCGTGTGAGGTATCAATGTGAAGCTTGTGTGGGGTAGAGTCAGAATGGCGTGTTTCTAAACGCATGTCGCGTCAATATGCGCATGCGCAGTCTGGCCGTAGTAGAGAAATCAGGCATTTTGGGGGGTATGTGGGTGTTTGTTTGAGGTAGAGATGGACCCCTATGGGTCCGAATGGGTCGTGGAAGGTGTCAAAGTGAAGCTTGTGTGGGTTAGAGTCAGAATGGTGTGTTTTTAAGTGCAAGTCGCGTCAATCTGCGCATGCGCAGTTGGTTGTAGTAAGTAAAGTGGCCATTTTGGGGCAGTACATGAAGGTATTTGGGGTCGAGATGGGCTATTCACGGTTCGAATGCGTCCTGGAAGGTGTCATTTTGTAGTTCTCGGGGTGTAGACCCTGATTTGAGGGATGTTCCCGTCATCTGTGACGTCATCGATGACGTCATCAGTAGGAGTAATAGCCAAAGTGTGCATTTTGGGGCAGTACAGGAAGGTATTTGCTGTAGAGATGGACCATCCCTTATCCGATTGTGTCGTGGGAGGTGTCATTTTGTAGCTCTCGGGGTGTAGACCCCGATTTGGGGGGCTGTTCACAGCATCTGTGACGTCATTGGTGACGTCATCAGTACGAGTAGTAGCGAAAGTGTGCATTTTGGGGCAGTGCAGTAAGGTATTTGGGGTAGGGATGCTCTATTCTCAGTCCGAATGCGTCGTGGGAGGTGTCATCTTGTAGTTTTCGGCGTGCAGACCCCGATTTGAGGACTGTCCACAGCATCTGTGACGTCATTGGTGACGTCATCAGTAGGAATAGTAGCGAAAGTGAGCCTTTGGGGTAGTGAAGGATGTTATTTGATGTAGCGATGGACCATCTGCGGTGCGAATGCGTCATGGGAGGTGTCATCTTGTAGCAACGCCCACCAACACCATTCTTAATGCTTCAACGCCCTGGTGAAATAGCTCAGAATCTCTGATATTCCATGGAATTGTCACTAATTCTTCGAAATGCAGTGATGCCCGTCAACGCCCGTCGTTACACCTTAACACTCTAACATAACGCCGTGATATAGTCCGGAGAGAGAACAACAACAGCAACAACAACAAGGATGACACATGAGAGAATAACAACAACAAGAAGTTGTTTTCATATAGTTTATTCTCCCCAATGTTACATCATACCCACGCTGGGGGAGCCGCGTTGGGTATATTTACAATTCAAGAAGATTCTTGTCCAATCAGAGGTCATATTCGTTCCTGTCCGTTAGATGTATTCTCGACTACACTTGTCCAATCAGAAGTCGCAATTTCAGAAAGTTCCATCTTCGGCCATGTTCGCTCTGAACCGTTTATTCTAATCATCGTCGGGCAGGCCAGGATACCGTTGAGGCCACATATCCTCACATAGTTGTTTGTGCATTCTGAGTATCTATCAGTGCATGGGTGAATACTTTCATCCGATTGGGATGGTGGTCAGTTTAACCACGAAGAACGTAACATTGGTCACCCTCTCCACTTGCCATTTTGTGTTTTGTCGTTGTTGTCGTACCCATTCCAAACTATCCACGCTGTCCAGTTCCTTCAGCATCGTCTCCAGTGACGCACGATGGATAATGGTGAAAGGCTGGTCAAACACCCGGGTATTATTGCTGGGATAAAAGTAACGGAGCTGGTCTGTCTCTTTATGGCGAAGAATGTATCCAAAAGTGAGATTTAACTTGAAGGCTGTATCTTGGTCGTTGAAGATGGCTTCCACGTAGCTACGTAGACGGATGTTTTCTTCCAACCGGAAATTATATAAGTCCAATATCGGGCGATGCCGATGAAAACAGTGTCGGATCATGTACCAATGGCGTCGATACATCTCACGCACTGGATGATCTTCGGGTAACAGATCGCTGGGAACATCCACCGCATCTTCAAGAAAAGGTTCGATGTTGTCAGGCGTATGACTCGAAACCGTAACGGTGGGGTCCGGCTGGAAATCCAGGCTCTTCTGAACTGTGGGTACAGGCGGGCTCTCCGTCATCGCATCACCCGTGGCGTTCGTCTCCCCGGGCTTATCTTCACTGGGTCTGACCTTTCGCGGCTCCTCTTCAGTAGGAAGTTGTCGCCCAAACCGTAGAGACGGGACATGAATCAAACGCTGATGCCGTCTTAACTGACTGCGTCGTTTGAAGAGTTGACCACACTCCTTACATTGTTCCGTCGCGCCCTCATGGACTGAGCGTTCGTGGCGCAGTAAAGCATCTTCTCGATTAAATGACCGTGCGCAGGTTATGCAAGTATGTCGTGCACCGTTGTGGGCGGAGGCCTCGTGGCGTCGTAAATTGTTTAGACGAGTAAATGACTTCTGGCAAGTTGTGCAAGTCAACATCTTGGTGGTGGACAGAGTGTCTGATGAAACGGCAAGGCCGCTTCCCTTTTATAGCACGCTAGCTGTTGATCTATTTTTAGCACAATCAGTTCAACTACCTACCGGATGTAGGCTGTTTCTAATCGTCATCGGGCAGGCCAGGATACCGTTGAGGAAACATATCCTCAGATAATTGTTTACGCATTCTGAGTATCTTTCAGTGCATGGGTGAATACTTTCAGCCGATTGGGGTGGTGGGTCAGTTTAACCACGAAGAACGTAACATTGGTGACCCTCTCCACTATCCATTTGGTGTTGGGACGCTGTTCATAGGCCCATTCCAAGGGATCCACAGTGTCCAGTTGGGCCAGCATCGTCTCTAGCGACGCCCGATTGGTGATTGTGAAAGGATGGTCGTACACTGGGTTGATGACACTGGAATAGAAATAGCACAATTCGCGCGTCATCTTATGGCATAAGATGTAGCCAAATGCTACATTTAATGTGAAGGACGTAGGTTGGTCATTGAAGATGGCTTCCACGTAGCTGCGTAGACGGGCGAGGTCGGTCAGTCGGAAATTGTACAAGTCCAATATAGGATGATGACGGTGGAAGCAGTGTCGGATCATGGGCCAATGGCGTCGATATATCTCACTCACTGGATGATCTTCGGATAAGAGATCGCTGGGAACATCCATCGCATCTTCCAGAAAATGTTCGTTGTTGTCAGGCGTATGACTGAAAACAGTAATGCTAGGAACCGGTTGGATATCTAGGCTCTTCTGAGCTGTGGGTATAGGCGGGCTCTCCGCGATCGCATCACCAGTGGCATTCTTCTCCCCGGGTTCATCTTCAGTGGATCTGTCCCTCCTGGGTGCCTCTTTAGTGGAAAGTTGTCCCTCATGCCATGGTGACGGACCATGAATCAAACGCTCATGCCGTTTTAACTGACTGGGTCGTCTGAAGAGTTGACCACATTCTTCGCATGGACGCTTGGGTGGCCTATGAATTGAACGTTCATGGCGCTGTAAATGATCTGGGCGCTGAAACGACAGTGTAGGCCTACATATCGTACAGCTATACCGGGCGGTTCCATCGTGCTTGGTAGCCTCATGACGGCGCAAGTCGTGCCGGCGAGTGAACGATTTCGAGCACGTAGTACAAGTGAACATCTTGGTGGTTGACAGAGTGTCTGATGAAACGGTCAGGCCGTTTCCTTTTTATAGCAAGCTAGCTGTTGATCTATTTTTAGCACCATCAGTTCAACGTCAGCGACAAGAACCCGGATGTAGGCGCGGACGTCATTGACAAGAGCTCGGATGTACAAGAACCCGGATGTACCCGGATGTTATGCGTCTGTGTGTCTGTGTGCGTGTGCGCATGAGCCGAGTTCTAAGGGCTCCGGAGAGAGAACAACAACAACAACAAGGATGACACATGAGAGAGGACCAATACATATGGACACATGTTCATTCCTATATTTAAAGACTCTACCACCACCAACGCCACCAACACCACCACCAACGCCACCAACGCCACCACCAACGCCACCAACGCCACCACCAACGCCACCAACGCCACCACCGGGCGTTGACGGGCGTCAACGCCCGGTGGTGGTGGTGGTGGTGATGGTGGTAACCCCGGTGTGGCAGAGCTCCGAGAGCTCCACGCCCGGTGGTGGTGGTGGGAGCTCCCGTGTGGCAGAGCTCTTGGATCGCAGCCCTTGGAGCTCAACGCCTGTGGAGCTCAGATCTCGGAAGTGACATTTGCATACGACCTCTGTGAGGTCACTTCCGCTTCCGTTCACGTGACCGGAACTGACCTTTGACCCCGGCGCGCAAAGGTTTCCACCGCGGTGGAAACCTTTACACCGCGCGCGCCGGGTCAAAGGTCAGTTCCGGTCACGTGAACCAGACCAAGTGCTCTGCCACACGGGGGCTACCACCACCACCACCACCGGGCGTTGACGCCCGTCAACGCCCGGTGGTGGCGTTGGTGGCGTTGGTGGTGGCGTTGGTGGCGTTGGTGGTGGCGTTGGTGGCGTTGGTGGTGATGTTGGTGGTGTGCGGTGATGGTGTTGGTGGAGTTGGTGATGGTGGTGGTAGAGTCTTTAAATATAGGAATGAACATGTGTCCATATGTATTGGTCCTCTCTCATGTGTCATCCTTGTTGTTGTTGTTGTTGTTCTCTCTCCGGGGCTCTTAGAACTCGGTTCATGCACACACGCACACAGACACACAGACGCATACACACACACACACACAGACACACACACACACACACACACACACACGCATCAGACGCATTCACATCCGGGTATATCCGGGTTCTTGTACATCCGAGCTCTTGTCAATGACGTCCGCGCCTACATCCGGGTCCTTGTCGCTGACGTCCAAGTTGAACTGATGGTGCTAAAAATAGATCAACAGCTAGCTTGCTATAAAAAGGAAACGGCCTGACCGTTTCATCAGACACTCTCTCAACCACCAAGATGTTCACTTGTACTACGTGCTCGAAATCGTTCACTCGCCGGCACGACTTGCGCCGCTATGAGGCTACCAAGCACGATGGAACTGCCCGGTATAGCTGTACGATATGTAGGCCTACACTGTCGTTTCAGCGCCCAGATCATTTACAGCGCCATGAACGTTCAATTCATGGGCCACCCAAGCGTCCATGCGAAGAATGTGGTCTACTCTTCAGACGACCCAGTCAGTTAAAACGGCATGAGCGTTTGATTCATGGTCCGTCACCATGGCATGAGGGACAACTTTCCACTAAAGAGGCACCCAGGAGGGACAGATCCACTGAAGATGAACCCGGAGAGAAGAATGCCACTGGTGATGCGATCGCTGAGAGCGCGCCTATACCCACAGCTCAGAAGAGCCTAGATATCCAGCCGGTTCCTAGCATTACTGTTTTCAGTCATACGCCTGACAACAACGAACATTTTCTGGAAGATGCGGTGGATGTTCCCAGCGATCTCTTATCCGAAGATCATCCAGTGAGTGAGATATATCGACGCCATTGGCCCATGATCCGACACTGCTTCCACCGTCATCGCCCTATATTGCACTTGTACAATTTCCGACTGACCGACCTCGTCCGTCTACGCAGCTACGTGGAAGCCATCTTCAATGATCAACCTACGTCCTTCACATTAAATGTAGCATTTGGCTACATCTTATGCCATAAGATGACGCGCGAATTGTGCTATTTCTATTCCAGTGCCATCAATCCAGTGTACGACCATCCTTTCACAATCACCAATCGGGCGTCGCTAGAGACGATGCTGGCCCAACTGGACACTGTGGATCCCTTGGAATGGGCCTATGAACAGCGTCCCACACCAAATGGATAGTGGAGAGAGTCACCAATGTTA
>JAVTVY010053867.1:0-27705 GCA_036873755.1 Hanleya hanleyi
ACCACTTCCGAATAGTTTGTGCAGGTCAGTTCAGAAAAACGGACGTTTTCGTAAATTAGAGTCCCTATGTTAAATGCTCATACCGTTCGACATTGAAAGGTCACAATACGTCGATTGTGACGTTTCTTTAATTTTGTGATATTTTAGCTCTCTAAATGATATAAAATCGACAACCACGAGACATTCATTATACTTTTGTGTGTAGAATGAAGCCTAATATACTTCGTCGAAGTCCAGTGGTACGAAAACGTGTGATCGAGGGGAAACCCGGAAACAAAACCCGGCAAATGTTTGTCGTGCATTTAGATTTGTCGGGCAATATTTCGCCATTTATCAAAGGATAAATAAAGTACTGATTGAGGTAGAAGGAGATCTACATGTAGCATATTTCCCCTTATATTCATTATTTAAATCGTGGAGCTAGAAATGATTTAAATCCACTGCAAAGTATAAATCATCTATAGAAAAATCAAGTTTCCCCGTCGGTTCTCAGTCATGCTTTCATCGGACATCCGGCCAATTTAAAATCACAAATTCGCGTATATCATTGTATTAGTACATACGGGAGTATATTCTGTCACTTTGACATTCTGATTCTTTATTTTCTCTTCACTACATGCTTGAAGCCTTGCAGAATTTTTGTCACGGCCGAGAAGACTAGGCTCAACTATCGCGGTGACGCCAATGATGTTTACAGGAAAATATATAATCGATCTAATGAAGAAACACAGATTACGTCATTTTCAGATTGAGAATCAAACCTAATAATTTCTTGATTGCTCTTCATAGGGAAATCTTGTGGGAGGGCTTTTCAAACTGTTTATGTCAATGAAACGAACAGCAAATTAATCAAGCGCCCGACACTATTTGGAGGCCCATATCAGGGCCAACTCGGCTAACATCCATATCAGGGCCAACTCGTCGAGACGATATACAATCCTCCCAGCCTGAACGAGCTCATCCCGCCATGTATAGCGGCTAAACGAAAGACATGAACTGCTTGCCCTTTCTAACAATTCACTGTATCCCTTCGACCCTTGATTAAGAAATGTATGAAAATACTTTCATAGAATTGGGTGGGGTCTGTAGAATGAAAGTTTCAACATGCCACGTGTTGGTTGTACATTTTCCCGCCATACGGAGTTACAATAACATCACGTGATCAATACTTGGATAGCATAGCACGTGGGCCAAACTTGCGCTTGTACACGGTTCCCGCCTCATAACATATTCAGCTAACACAACCTCAATATATTATGCCTTCGTAACAGTAAGATCATGTCTCTCACGAAAATAAAAAACTGACTTGAATGCATCCGGAATATCAATAATGAGCGTAAACTTGACGGGTTGCATATCATTATTGCGGATTTGAATGTCTTTCCACCGTTATGCGTTCGTTGGAAATGATAAGTTTCTAAATTATTTTTGTCTGAACAGTACAAAAATATGTTTTCAGTATCATAACTGGAAATCTCAACATTCGTGTCAAACGGAAGAAAAATCCGAAAGTCGGAACCAAACAGGCGCGTTTCTGGTTTTTGGGCGAGGCGCACATGGCATACAGTCGCCAAAATTAACTATATCCCGACTGTGTGCGGTTGTATTTCATTTAGATTGTGTACCTCTCAGGACTCGGGGATAATAGTTCAGTTGGAATATATTTTGTAAGATCGAATGAAACGCAACTTCTTCATTTTGATATTTTCAGTATAATATCGAACGTATGCTCTCTTCAATCGGCAATGTTTAATATCGCACGTCCCCGTAAACCGGCAATATTCTCAATTTAATGACCATGAAAAATCGCGGTTCAAACATTGGATACATTTCGTTTGAGACCTAATGAAAATCAACTTAGTTGTTATAATTGGTTATGTTCAAAGTGCTCAAAACGTTTGCAAGGTTTATCAAATACTAATTCTAAGGAAACTCGTTGATCTGGAAGTTTTTTTCATCGCACAACTACATAAGCCCACAATATTATCAATCTTGCGACCACGATAAATGGGGGATTTTCGAATAGTTAGGACCGCGGTTTCTCGCGAATGGACCATTTTCGATTACTTAGGGAACAGTGTCACGTAACTTGGCGAAAAATGCCCGTTTTCGAATTTACTTAGGGTCGCGAATACTTAGGGAACTTACCGTAGTCGCATAAAACGAAGCAATAAGTTGCTGTGAAAATCATGGAACAATGAAGCCATAGATGTTGTTGAAAGATTCATGCAGTCCGGGGTTTGCGTGGATGTCCACATTTTCCATTAATATATAAAAACTGAAGTTGACATAGCCCTATACCCCAATCGAGGTATAGGCCTATACCTCGATTGAGGTATAATACCCTGATCAAGGTATAATACCTCGATCAAGGTATTTTCCCCAACCTGTTTTATACTTGAAGTTCAAGTTGAACAGGTCCGGGAAATGTAGCCACATATATGCAACTCGGTGTATGTAGCCACGACTGAGTTGCACATCCTCACACTAGGACAGACATCAGTAGCGTCCTTTTCTTCGTGTCCAAAAATGACAAAAATGTACAATTGACTATGGCATTTAACTGCTTGTAAACATTTCAAATATACTTCTCTCCCCCGACACAAAATATCTGCAGCGCAAGTACACGTAAATAGCACCAAGTCATGCCACTATCTTCCTATCACGTTCAAATGTTGAAAATGGCAGAAGTGCAAGAAACATTCCAATGCGCCTGCACCGTTAATAATATGAACACTTTACGATATGCCGTGAAGAAGGCGTCATCAGTTGCTGGGGTAACTGAGATGGCCTGTACCATTTCACACAACTGGTCATCTAATACGCAAGTTTGAGGAAATTCCTTGTGGACAAAGGGCTTTTCCGTTGTTATCACATTATTTCCCAAACTTTGACTGAACTTTTACACTGAAACAAGGTTCGCACACTCCTTGAAAAATGAAAATGTAATTTCCAGTATTGGAAAATCTTGGAAAAATAAGCTTACTCCTTGAAACTCCTGGAAAATTAACAGTTGTGGTTTTGCTATATATTTTAAGATATAAAACTGAATGTAGCCGTCCAAATGTTTCTTCAAAAGTTCATGAATTTGGCACCGTAAATGGACTCTTTTTTTTGGTTATTTCAATCATAAAAGCCATACTAAATCGTATAGTAAAATGTTAACCAATCAGAAATATATCTAGGTCAATTCGCTCACCAATTCGCTGTTTTCCGATTTTAAAATATTCATAGTTTGGGTTATAATATGGAAATTTCCGATCTCGGTGAAGAACGAAGAAGCAAGGAGAAAGAATGTCAAAAGTTTGCTAAGTACTTCAATACAGCGTGGCTTAGCCACCCAGATTATCGCGACTGGTTAGCACGAGAGTCCACTCACCGGGCAAAGTGCACAGTATGCAAGAAGAGTTTTGATATCGCCAATACTAGCGAAGACGAAAAATCCCACCATTTTAACTAAATTTGTGGTAAGAGGTCACTGTCATTCAAGGGACATAACTATGGAAGGGTATTTGCAAGTTTTTCAAGAGTTATTTCTCCTGATAATGGATATTACGAAAAAATGTGAGTCCTGTGTTGCTAGGGTCATATACTAAACGAGAAACCGAGGATTTATTCCACTATGCCATATTATCTCAATAGTAAAAAAAAAACTATGCTGCCTTGTAACATTTTCAGATGCACTCTCATTTGTAAGAACGTCTGTTTTCTTGTTTCTCATTCTCATGTAAATATACATTATGATGTAGAATGCTATACAGGGATAAGTCCTGGAATCTGGTATAAGTCATGGAAAATTCCTGGAATATTAAGTATTCTGAGTTGTGCACACCCTGTGAAATATAGACCATCTGATAGCACGAATTTATTCATTTCCTCATGGCCACATGACTTGCAATTTCACCAATACTAATACTTGCAAGTTGCAACAATGATTTTGAGTTCATATTTCCTCACAATGAACATAACCTGACTATCCAATACAATGGGTGATTGACAGCCTTCCTTTTATTATTTGGATGTTCGATTGGGCTGTACAGTCCCATTGGTAACGAAGTCAAGTGCAGGTGCAGAAATCTTCCTCCAGATCATCATTGAAAATTAGGAGATTCTGAGAAAATAAAGAACTGACAAGCACACTCACCAGTATAAATGAATTGCTCATGTTTCAAGGCACAAAATAACACCACCTACACAACTGAGCCACTCTATGTAAAGTTCCACGGAGACCACAAACATTCACATTTTCCAGAGCATCGAATCCGTCCAAAAATGGCATCTACGGCTTCACACTAAAGCATTATGGGAAGTAATCACATGATCCCTCGTGTCACATGGTGTACACAAACGCACGTGTACAGAAAGTGACCTTTCAAAAATTACCAACAGCGATAATCACATGATTCGTTCACACGTGTTGGTGTGTGCCTACGTCACTTCCCTTCATGTGCCAAAGTAGAAGGCCGCCTAATTTTGTTACGCTATCGGACAAGATTTATCTGCCTATGGCTTTAAAGGTGAAATGCAAAGGTTTTTAGAATGTCATTTTCATGTTTTATATTGGTTGAACAACGATAGACCGATATATCTATCTGCTTTGCTTGGTTTATTGTGAAGTAGTTTGTCTGTTAGAAGCTTTTAACTAGTTGGTACCAGAAGCTCACCTCAATTCTGATTTGCAAACCGTTATCGCTTATCTTTCCTTGATTGTGACGTCACATCAGACCAGCCTTCCGAAGGCTCAACGTTACAAGTCCAGCCCGGTGGTCTGATGTGACGTCACAAACCAGTGTCAAACAAGGGCAGATAAGCGATGTGGATTTCATTTCTAAAACTGGCGGGATTTGAGATACCAATTTTGAAGCACTTTTCTAAAGCTACTAGGAAACAAAATACTTCAAATAAAACCAAACGAAGTAAATAGACGGATAGTTACAACATTAGCTAACCCATGGAGAGCATAAAAAGAAAAATATGAAAACCATTGCATTTCACCTTTAATGAAAGATCGTTGGATGCCTGGAATGTGCCATTTTGTGGATCTAAGCTGCATGGTCCGAAGCCCTGCCCCTTGAAACAATATGGCAGCCTATGTGACTGTGATACGGACATGGTAGACATAAACATATTAACTCTTTCCCCCATATAAGCGGGTTTTGACGAGTGTTCGCCTAACCCATGAAGACGGGTTTTGACGAGTGACTTGAGTTCCCATGTGGTGGATTATTCTTGCAATTTTTCGCGTTTACTTTGACTAAAACCTAATTAAAACTATACATTTTCAGAAAGCCAAAATTTCAATAAATCTGACTATATGTACTGCTGGTATGTTTTATGGTAAGGGTAAAATGAAATCGGGAGAGAAACAGAAATAATCGATGGAAAACGCGCAATTTGACAACAAATTTGTTTCGTGTGCTCCAAGACAAACGTTCGAAAAATAGTAAAATCTGCTTCCAAATTCCTGAATATTTCACGTAACGCGAGCATAAACTACCAAAGTATCTAACCTTGATGACTAGATTGTCAAATCTGCCCATCTGAGTTTATTTTACATATTTTCCCACGACCTGTTGTCTTCGCGGTGAATGTCTTATCCGCCATTCTTTCCCAGCCGGTTCTTTGTCCGACAGTGACCATAGCGACTGCGTCACCACGTGACCTCTTCCTCCAATCACGCCGGGCCTTTTATCAACCTTGGCCAATCAGTGAGCATTCTAATTTTAACCTTATGAATATTTATTATCATCGTCATTCTGCTTCCCGGAAGTATATGGGACTTTTTCAGTTTAATCTCGTTCAAAACCTGCCATATCGTTATGTTTCTGTCAAATCCCGAAGCTAGGGAGAATTAGCTTTACTCTGGTACACGATAACATATGAATTGCAGCGAAACAACAACAACAGAACGCTGCAAAACGTGACTAAAATGCGACAATTTCTTCGCATTTTCTTGATTTCCAACAGACGGAAAGCAGACAAAACACATTTTCTCGCAAGATTACTAATTTTTAGAATAAATGTTGCTGATATTGGTATAAAACGTGAACAAATTACGTAGAATGGGTCTGTGGAAGACCATTGGTAAATATTTCTCCACATGACATGGGACATAAAACGGGATATTTTACATCGCGGGAGAAGTTAGACTGGATGAGTCTCTATTTCATATGTACTATTTAATAATAATAAAATGATCTTTAATAAATAGAAAAAAAAAAATGAAAAAAATATTTTTAAAATAGAGACTGGACGATTTGATGGGTTTCGTCGTGTAAAGATTCCATCTGGAGGCGTGGTTAGTCTGGACGATTGACATGTTTTTACCTTCGGTTTCAATATTTGTATCAATTTCATTCTAACGCCATAATGTGACGTCTCGGCAGTAACGTCATTCCCATTGTTGAGGTCATGGTAGTAACGTCATTCTCATTGTTGACGTCACATGAACGCATTGTTTCCAGCGTGCGTATATGAACGAACCAATCAAAACCTTTGAGTTGAGGGCGGGGTCAGAATACGGAGTTTTCATTGGTGACAAAAAATGCACAGTATATTGTGCATTTTTTCTTGCAAAGTTAGCTCCCTTGTGACGTTCCGTCCAGTCCCTGTTTCAAGCATTTCTAAATAGGCAGAGTTACTTCCTCTTGTTTCCCGTTTAAAATACATTATGAAACAGGGGCTGGATCCAGTCTAGGGAGAAGTATGAAAATTTAAATGTCTCCATGGGTTAAAGACCTACGCCATTACAAATCTATTATGGGTCAGAGAGAGAAAATTCCCCACAAGTCTAAGGGGGAAAGAGTTAAAGGAGAACGTATTCCAGTCACATTATATTGGACTAAACCTGACATGAACGTGATGAATGCGGAAGTCCCCTCTGTCAACTAGGGTTTCCCTGTAGGATGAATTCTGTGAGCACATGATATACCCAAATAAGGTTGTAATGAAATCTGCCGTTGGAAAAATGCCTGCAGATTGATAGGGTGCACTCCCTAATGTTGTCATAGGCGTGTTCATTGGTTATTTTATGCACGGTTAGACTAGTGTGGGAAAATTTATCAACTTGCCCACACTAAGTTGTAACCGTGCATAAAATAACCATTCAGCACGCCCATGAAAACATTATTTCTATTGCACTGTTATTGCACTACCCAAATTGATTATCAACAAGATTATAATGAAAGGTTGAAAACATATTTTAAACTTTGACAACCTTTCTCCCCTTTCTTGAAAAAGAACTTGTCCACTGATGCTCCTGTCTCTGTTGGCTTCGTGCCAATGTCAGTGGACGAGTTTATGTGGTCTCTCAAATGGGGAGTGATACTGTCAGCTGCATTAGCTGTGTGGAAATTACGTGGATATTTGTGTCGTTTTGTTAATCAATTTCACGATGGAAACAACAGTTAAACTTGAGAAAGAAATTTCATCTTGTAATTTATTTGTTTTATTCGATTGTTACTTGTATGAAAGCAGACATCCCTTTCCTCATCCGACTTGTGAAATGGAATCTCTCAATAAACACCTGCTGCTTACGGGTGTTGATTTCACATAACCATGCTAAAACGTGTAATAAATGCGCAGTTAGCTCGATTTTATTGACACAAGTGTTATAGAATTTCCAGTGTTTTCCTGTCCAGATTTGAAGTTGCCTGTTCAATGGACAGGTCTCTGGCTAACACCTCGCTCAAACCTTTGGATTTCTTCACTAGTATGTACATTTTGTATACTGTAACATTTATTATTCTGTTCCAGCACTATATTACCTTGATGACATTATACTAGAATTATGGATGCGGCCAGTAAGCAAGACTTTCAGTGCGAGTTTTTGGAGTTCAATTTCCAGTCAGTGACAAGTATATATTATAATTGAAATTATTATAATTGAATTATAATTATAGGTCTGAATATTTAGTGATAGTACATGCTTAGGTAACATTTCCCCATTCCTGTATATTCTTGTACTATGAATTCGTACAAATGTGTACCAAAATTGAAATATTGAAAAAACAGTTTTGAACATTTTTTCTTTTCTTATTTCTTTTTTTATTTTTTATAATTTGGCATGATTAAACAATACTATAAGTTAATAATTACCACAATGTGATAAATAAAGAGTTTTGATACATAATATGTGCATGTTAATTAACTATTTAGTGATAGTACATGCTTAGGTTTATGCATACTATTATATATCTTTATTAGACTCCTTGACGGGAGAAAATATTCATATAATTGTATATGATTCAACTTCAGTTGAGATAGAACAAAAATAGAAACTATGTACAGGTTTTGTATATACATTTGACGTACTTACGGCCAGTGCCATGTTAATGTTATACCGATACACAATCTATTTGTACAGTATAAGATTTCTGTAATCGAACATGCATGCTAGTATGCTGCAGGAATGTACTCGTGCGCAGAACAGACTCAGTATGAGGAAATCCAAGCCTAGTAAAATAAGAAATAATATATAATTTTCTGTCTATAATTTGGCATGATTAAACAATAGTATACATAGTATAAGTTAACAGCTATCGCACAGTTATAAATAAATCTCAAAGAAAAACTAAAAAATTACTTAATGTCAACCACTGATTGGTTCTACTCAACGAACAGGCGGAGTCCAGATAATAAAGGAGCAAGGATTGTTAAATGGTACTTTAATGAATGGTTTTAAAGATGAACAAAACACTGAATTTCCTTGTCAAACACTGACTTTAAAAAATAATATAAAAAAAAACATTATCAAAAAATATCTGCCACAAAATATCATCCAACATGAACAATGTCTAGTTTGTCTTCATTTAAACCATGCGTTATTCTCTGAAATCAGATGAAATTTAAATTGATATAATCAAAAAATAATCATCAAAATCGATGTTTTTTAATTAAAACTTTGTTATAATTCTCACTGAGTCATAAAAGACTTAAACATGTCAAAGTATAAAAAATAAAAATGCTCCAACTGTGACACATGTACATAATGTAATTTCACAGTTGATCAGCTACATTCTAGATAAGACTGGCCCTTCTGAACACCATACTGAGTGAACATTCACCTTGTCATCAATGGGACATGGAGAAGGCCAATATACAGCACCCACACAGCTCTAACATGTCTGAACGATAAACAATGCAACTTTTGGATCATGAAATTA
Organism: Hanleya hanleyi; assembly: GCA_036873755.1. Classification (NCBI taxonomy): domain Eukaryota; kingdom Metazoa; phylum Mollusca; class Polyplacophora; order Lepidopleurida; family Hanleyidae; genus Hanleya; species Hanleya hanleyi. Next base: position 9,165 of record JAVTVY010053867.1, read on the forward strand.
ATTGCTGAATGCTCAATATAATTTCTTTGACGATGATGATCCACACCCCCTACATCCGACCGTCGCCAGCCGGTGAAACAGTGGTCAGCGGGTGAGGCTGTTCTCGCAACACAGGTGAGATGGTGTTAGAAATTTGGATTTCTTTCACATTCGTTCTAAGGTTATGAGCAATATTAATGGATATTCATTCATGGGAAATAAGTCGTCATTTCAATCGTTCGGTTACATATCAGAACGCCTTGTACTTAAAGATATCGTACGAACACGCCGAGCAATGCTGTTTTCTAGTGAATTTTCGTTTTCAAACTGTTATCGCTAATTACTGACACTTATCGATACATATTATCATGCGTAATTATTCCCTATTCAATGCTCTTCGTATGTCACCCAAACTTTGATGGATTTAATTGGCGTAAGCATTGATATTAATTAAAAAGTCACGCCATGTGCGTCTAGCCAGGCTACGGTGAACAGCAGGAGCATGCTATGCACTTTTCTTGATGCTGTTCACCGTGGCCTGGATAGATGCATATGGTCTGACTTTTTCCAATAATATCAGTACTTACGCGAATTAAATTCATTGAAGTTTGGGTGACATACAAAGAGCCTTGAATAAGGAATAAGTACGCATGATCATCTGTACCGATTAGTGTCAGTTATTAGCGATACGATCAACTTTAAAACGAAACTTCGCTCGAAAACAGCTTCACTCTCCGTGTTCGTATGATATCTTAAAGTACAATGCGTTCTGCTATGTAATCGAACGATTAAAATGACGACAGTTATTTCCCATGAATGAATATCCATTAATATTGCCCATAACCTCACAAGACATGTGAAAGAAATCCAAATTGCTAACACCACCTCGCCTGTATTGCGAAAATAGCCCCACCGGCTGGCGACGGTCAGATGTAGGGGGTGATCCATATGCTGGTGGCATTCAGAACTCCATGGAATAAGCCAAGTGACTTGTGTATTTAAAATACTATGTAAAAAAATATCTACTGTACTTTAATACCACAATTTAAACTGTGATTTCTTGTTTGATTTATTTTTAGGAGAAGTATGGTCTTGGTAGTTTCGTGGTCATCGTTGTGATGGCTCCAGGTTTCTGGGTCCTTTGTCAGGTGCAGAAATACACCGGTGCAGACTCGGGATGATGTCGTCCCCACTCAGATCTTTCCTACATGTTTGTGATATAATTATCCATCTAAAGTGTTTGCTTGTTGATTCTTTGAACACAGAATATTTGAAATCCTACAAAATGCAACTTTCGGAAGAATTTTAACACCATGCTGTACGACTTCACCCCTCCAAGGCCATGATTTGTGTACACAGATTTGTCACATCAAGGACTGATGGTCACTATCAATGGACTAAGAGAACATACAGTTCAGACCTGAGACAGGCAGGATGTTATATAGTGATCGTTGATTCAGGGAGGTTTTTACCAGAGACTTACAGAATTTTGTTAATAGTCTTCAGATATGCAATTCCACGTTCATGTTTTAATGTGGACCAGATAGTTTTTGCATAAATTAAACAAAAAAGCTGTGCATTCATGTGCTTATAGAGCAAAGGAACCATTAAACGAATTAAGTGGAGCCATAGATGCCTTTGTTTTTTTTATTTCCCCCCCCCCCCCTCCCATTGATATCAATGGGAGGGGTCTATGGAAATGTTCATCTCTCCATCCATCCCTCTGTGTGTTGTGAACCAATACCTCAATAACAGAGCAGAGACGCAATATGTAACTCACTGCTGTCTTACGAAGGTCTCTATGCCAAGTTCATCCTGGAAGGACCCTGATCTATTTTCAAAGGTCACAGAGTGTATAACAATGATATTTGCTTGCCAGTAATATCTGAAGAACAAATTATTCTCAATTAAGCCCTCAGACATGTTCACTAGTGGCTCTCTCCACATTTTCCTGGGTGTGGCCCCGGTATAATTAGGCAGCCCTAGCTATGTATTTGTCAGTTTCTTCTTTCTTCTTCCGCTTCTTTTTTGCACTTTTCTTTTCCGTCGGATAACATTTGAATGCCTTTGTCAATCAACTTCAAATTTGTGGTGCATATTGGTCCTGCCTAGGGGAAGACACCTATGTTCTTCAGCTCTGTTTGAGACTGGATACTTGTTTTATCTACAATTTCTGTTATATGCAATTTTCCATCTGAACCTGTGGTAAAGTGGCTGCCTCTGTTTGGGTACTAATTCCATATTCTCATTTGCATAGATAGCAAATTATTGGGGTTCGCCAGCTCGAACCAATGCCAGGTGGCTAAGTGTACCATGAGGTAACTAGCGCATACCCATGTCGTTTTTCAGGACGTCACAAAGGCAACGTCATAATTTAACGACGTTATAATTGTTCGTTTTATGATGTCACATCTTTTCCTGTTGGAGCACTAGCGCCGCCTAGTGTGGCTGACGATCCCCATTGGTTCACAGTTATGACTGTCAAAATAGTCTGAAGCCATTTTCATCTAAAGTACATTCAGTTCCTGGTTTACAGCCAGGCCATTCAATTGTGTACAGTTTGGTGATTTTAGGCTCTGGAACATGTACATGTATATACATTTCTCCCACTAATGAAGTAAACAGATAGTGGCCTTGCAGATTTTTAACGGCTGTGTGTTAAATCTAGGTTGGAGGTATGGGTAACAAAACCATTTGATTGATGTCATCGTCGTCCATCGACCGTAAACATCTTCTTCTCCGAAACCACTTGACCGATTAAGCTGAAACTTGGCATGCATGTTCCCCCCCCAATGAGTACACCAGAATTTGTTCATGCGGTGTTGATACGATTTTAAATATGGCGGCCATCTTGAATTTGCCAGTGAAATCTTGTCATTATTTTTCGGGAACTACTTCATGGATCTTTCTCAACCCCTTTGGGTCTAGTTGTACAACATGCGTACTTTAGTCCAATTTGAATATCCAATATGGCCACCAGGCGGCCATCTTGGATTTCCCCATGAAACTTTGTTATTGCGATTTCCCAGGAACTACTGCATAGATCTTTCTCAAATTTGGTACACAGGTTCCACTTGGGGTCTAGTTGTGCAAGATAGCTTTTGTGGTCGGATTCAAAAATCCAATATGGCCACCAGGCGGCCATCTTGGATTTCCCGATGAAACATTGTTATCGCGATTTCTCAGGAACTAATGCATGGATCTTTCTCAAATTTGGTACACAGGTTCCCCTTGGGGTCTAGTTGTGCAAGATACCTTTTCTGGTCCGATTCGAAAATCCAATATGGCCACCAGGCAGCCATCTTGGATTTCCCCATGAAACCTTGTTATCGCGATTTCTCAGGAACTACTGCATGGATCTTTCTCAAATTTGGTACACAGGTTCCCCTTGGGGTCTAGTTGTGCAAGGTACCTTTTGTGATCTGTTTCGGAAATCCAATATGGCCACCAGGCAGCCATCTTGGATTTCCCCATGAAACTTTGTTATCGCGATTTCTCAGGAACTACTGCATTGATCTTTCTCAAATTTGATACACAGGTTCCCCTTGGGGTCTAGTTGTGCAAGATACCTTTTCTGGTCCGATTCGAAAAATCCAATATGGCCACCAGGTGGTCATCTTGAATTTCCCCATGAAATTTTGTTATCATGAATTCTCAGGAAATTACTGCATGGATCATTGTCAATTCCAGCTGTGCAAGATACCTTTTTTGTTCCATTTTGAAAATCCAATATGGTCACATCTTGAATTTCCCATGAAACTTTGTTATCATGAAATCTCAGGAAATTACTACATGGATCATTTAGTGTTCAGGGGGGACAACACAAGTTAGAAACTCATCTATTGCAGTTCTTAGTAAAAATTTCTTACAGCTGCTTTCTTCAGTTACAGCCAGATGAGCTACAGTGCCGTGGCACTATCTTTTTTTATGTTGATCCACCTATAGGTGGCGACACCTGGGGGGCAAAGTTAAAATTTAATTCCGGACAATAATTCCTGAAAAATTGAACAGATTTTTATCGAGCCCATAGCTTTAGCTGCGGAAAGCTCAATATAGGGATCCAAATGATGTCTGTGGATGTCTGTGTTCCTTTCCAATAAAGTTGTTTTGGACTTAGAAAATTGTTCATGTCCACATCTTCTCGTCCCCCGTTTTGTCTCTTGAACTAACCCCCGTCCGACCCCCCTCCCCCCACCATATCTCATACATTCCAGGAGATTATGATGTACACTTGGGAGGATGTTCCGACCCCTGGGGCACCAAATGTTACACAGCTTCTCAGCCTCATGTGATACTAACCTACCGAAGGTATGAGATGCAGTGTACATTGTACACACACATGCCGAATGACCTACAATATATTCCTCTATAGTAATTATAATAGGTTGATGACAATTTATTTCAGAAGTACAATATGAAATAACTGGCGGGGGTTCCCGCAGCACTGAACCCCCTGTTATTTTTTAATTTCGTGTCGCCTTAAATGAAGGACACCATTTTTTTCTCAATTTTGCTATCAAATCGTTCTATCCCACATCATATGATTTACCCTAAAGCTTTTGCATGAACCATTTGTGTCCACACATGTAACTTACTGTAATAATTAGAGCATTTCCACAAAGTGGATGCTCTTTGCTCTTATGTTTTCATGAGAAACGGCTCCGCAGGATCCGCCGCCGCGACTTTAAACGTGAATATCTCTGAAGCCGTTAAATATTTTCGGGTCCGACTTGGTGTGCTATCTCCTTAGGCCTGGGAAATTTGTCTGGTTGTGTTTCGATACCCGCTGCTCACCACTAGGTGGCGTTGTAGTCAGAGCATATGTAAACCTTTCTGTGATGATTTCGTCTGAACGGCTGGTCTGATTTCTTTGAAATTTTATTACAATGGTCTTGAACGATAGTCAATGTGCTTAAAAGGTTTTGGTGTAGCTGGCATAATTATAAAGGCAAGTTTTTTGCGTCTCAAAAAAGTTTTTCGTGAAATGAAAATTCACAAATTCGCTTGAAGAAATATTTTAAAACTGTTCTATTCTAGTTTGTCAAGCATAAATATAGGATTGCCGACATCATAATTCCCTTTCGGTGCGAACCAAATTGCCATTTAAATGAAAAATCTTATTTATCTGACTTAACGTCAAAACCTCCATAACCATTATCATGATTAAAGTTTTTTCCATTGAACGCTTATGTGCCATCTCCCTAGGGCTTTAGATTTCACCCGCTTATTTTTCGTGGCATTTCGTCATCATTAGGTGGCGCTATATAGACATGAATGCAGGTAAACATGTGTAACATCATATCTTCTGAACAACGTGTTTGATTTCCATGAAATTTGGGTATAATGATCTTGCAAGATAGACAAAGAACTGACAAGATTTTGGTGGTGTTGGCGAATCATGGAGACCCATTTTTGCATCTCAAAATAAGATTTAGTTTTCACAAAAATGGAAATTTGTAATGTAACATTCCCAGTGTTATAATTCACATCCCTTGTAGGGCCAGATGGCCATTTTTTTTGAATATATGAAATTCTCATGACTTAGTCCAATATCTACATTCCCCAGGCCACATTTGAGGAGTTTGCTTCATATGTAGGTTCGTGATATTGTTCATCATTGGGTGGCACTATAGACAGTAAACTTATTTAGCACAATTTATTGGTATTTCATCTGTTCATGAAGTTTATTATTGTCAGACGGACGAAGGATTTCAAAGGACGAAGTTTTTTGATTGAAATTGAAGGGCCGCCTCTCATACAGATTTTGCAGTCCAACATAATGCTTAATTTATATCTCGTACATTCTTTTTTACAATTACTAATTTTATTAACATTATGGTTTAAAAATGGATTGAAAGGACATTGGTGCTGAATATGTGGCATAGGGTAAAGTCAGTTAAATATATCTAAATCTAAGCTACATCAACCCCTGCTTACACACAACTAAAATGCAGTCAGAGAAAATATGTTGCCGTCAGTGTATGGTCAGTATGGAGAATTGCAAGGATTTAAGTGGGCTTGAAGGCAGGCCATTTTGGTCAAATAGACATACTCTAACACTGATATTCTGCTTTACCTTTAAATCAGGCCTCATATTGTAGGCATGTATGTTGACCATTCAGTTAATAAAACCATAAGTAATGGTTGACTTATTGTATAATGCACTTTACATAAGTGGACTAGTAGACAGCTTGTGTCAACAAAGTAAACACTTCATTTCCGAATCAGTGCTTTAAAGATTTTTGAAGTGGAGCTTATACATACCTGCTACATTGCACATCCAACCTGGGAAATTTTTACATGTATATGTATTTGAAGTATTCCATTGGAACCACTGATGATTTTCCAATAATAGAGAAGAAAAGCAACTCCGAGTAGGGATGACAATTTCATTCTGTATATTTTGCTATTCGTTATAGCATCTTCAGCAGTGAGCAAAGTTACAAACAGCTCCATACGCACAGTATATATACAATTACAACACATATAAGGGAAGAGGTGCCGACATACTGACAGTCACATGACTTCACAGTATAGTCTTCCGGTTAACCTATTCTAAGGCACATACCAAGAATCTAACAATTCGTGATATGTGTTGTATCTCCGGTACGCTTTTATTGTACCTGTTCGTGTGGCAACCTGGATGATATGACCACACGGCCCCTAGCACCGGCATAAGCGGTATTAGATACAAATCTAGAGAGCTATGATGGAAATGCTCTGACAACTCGTATATTGGTAATTGGTGAGCTCTTTCGCTGTGACAACTCGTACACTGAGGATTGGTGAGCTGTATCGTCGTCAGATGAAAATGACCGCATTTAAGTCTGTCTGTTGACCCAGCATCAACTTCCCTGATGATGTGATCTTAGCCAATACACATTTATGAATAGGTACATGTAAGCCAGTAAATTATGTCGGTCCGGTTGGACGGATATTAAAATGCTGTCATTTTCAGAAATTGTTAAATGTTAAGCCATAACCTGACAGCGATCTACAAATGGTGGGATTCAGGTGATACAATACACACTCTAATTGATGAAAACAATACATAATCTGCTTATCTGGCAAGAACTAAGTAAACTGCATAAATGAATAAAGTATGGTGATATAGTGAGTATGTACCTACATTGAATATTGCTACATGTAATGAAGTTTGTGTAAGGACTGTCATTTTAAGATAATATAGGTATAATTTTCTTGGCAATCCACATCAGAGTTGATGGAAACCTACAAATGTTGTAACTCTCATGTTTCATAATTGTATATTCCCATGCGAGTTACATTTGTGGAGTGTATTGTATCACCTGAATCACACCATTTGTAGATCACTGTCAGGTTATCGCTTAACATTTTACAATTTCTGTAAATTGCGGCATTTTAATATCCGTCCAGCCTGTCTGACATAATTCCCTGGCTTACCTATTCATAAATGTGTATTGGCTAAGATCACATTATGCCTTGTATACATACTGTGCGTATGGAGCTGTTTGTAACTTTGTTCACTGCTTAAGATGCTAGAACTAATAGCGAAATATACAGAATAAAATTGTGTATTGTCTTACTGATTAAAAAAATTTTTTACACCTCAAGCCGATGCTCTAGGAAGCCTAATTGGACAGCAACCAGATTGGCAAATTTCCGAACAAAACATATAGAAGAATTAATTGTCGAAAAGAACAACAAAAAAGATTTCCTGAAGAAGTGGGGTCCCCTGGCAGACCTTGACACTTAACTAATATATATAGCGTAGAAATATATTATAGGATCACCTTATGTTATTCATGATGTTTATCAGTATTTGTATGCAAGGAAATGACCTATATATAACACATTAAAATACCACACTACAGCATTCCATATTAGAAACATCAAAACAAAGTTTCAAATCAACAAAAGGATACTTATTTATTCTTCTCACAATCGTTTCCTCTGTCACATGAGGATGTGGTGGAAAATGTAAAATCGTGACCCCTAATGTAAGAATAAATGCCCAATGGTTCGTCCAGGGTTAAAAAAACAAATTGGGATCCCCACTCGGAGTTGCTTTTCTTCTCTATAATTGGAATAAAATGGTTTGTTCTGGTGCATTTTGACAGAATATTTAGACTTCGAAGATGATATTTAATCATGCCCCAAAATGAACTGAATTTTCCATGTCATCTGTCTGTCTGATCAGAAGCCTAATTAATGAAATTGACTGACATTCACCTGTTTATCGAGGTCAAATTTAGCACTAGCAATAATTTTTAAAAGAGGGAAGATGGGCTCTCCAAATTCATCATACTTGTGCAATTGCTGACTGACTAGAAGCCAATCCTAGTTGACTGAACCTATTTTATCAAGGTTATATACTTTATATTATGATATAACATGAAATATAGCTAGGCATTCTAAATTGATACCACATATGCAACTGATGATGGACCTGAAGTCTATGAATATGACCGACGTTGACCTATTTTCTCAAGATCAAAAACTGTATGTCAAGTCACATGTTAACTGCCAACATACACTCCAAATCTAACATAGTCATCATTTTGTTGTGGCTGTGGTTGTCTTCCAGAACAATCTAGCAAATTTTGCATGTGTTCCACCAGCCTCGGCTTTCAACAGCAACTTAAAACCATGCTGTATCGACTGAGCTGTTGAAACACCCTCCATTTCCTAGCTCTGACATACTGCATCACTGTCGAAATATGGGTACCATGACAGAGTGATAGATCACACAGCCAGTGAAGGTTCCTGATTTACATCGAATGTCGTTATTGCCCAAGTAGTATTAGCAGCATTTTTCAACAATAACAATTCGCTGACTTACAGTGAAAAATTATAGTGAAAGGTATTTATTTTTTGTTGTTTTTCATTTTTATTTGCTGGCATTGTTTCAGATAGAATACAACAGCCTAATTCATACAATCAGGAATAAAAAGGGGGTTAAAGTATGTTCAAACTTTCATGGGAAATATAAAAGTGGCAATTTGAAATTTTATTTTTATTCGAATTTTTAATGTCGGTGGGCCCATGAAACGCAAAATAAAGTTGGTGAAGAAATCCTTTCTCAGAGGCACTTCTACACTGCCAAAAATACCCTACTTATTTAAGATAATGCCCTAAAATTTTCTTGAAATAAGATAATTTTTACTCAAAATAAGTTAAATTTTAAGATTATTTTTTCTTGTTGAAGTAAAAGTTGGAGTGGGGTAAGTAAATTTTACTTCAACAAGAAAAAATTAAGAATTTTTCTTAAAACAAGATTTTTTTAAGAAAAATTCTTAAATTTTTCTTGTTTAAGTAAAATTTACTTACCCCACTCCAACTTTTACTTCAACAAGAAAAAAAAATCTTAAAATTTTCTTAAAATTTAACTTATTTTGAGTAAAAATTATCTTATTTCAAGAAAATTTTAGTGCATTATCTTAAATAAGTAGGGTATTTTTGGCAGTGTACCAGTGATGATTCCTGATTGCTCATTCTCCAGGGGTATGTGCCCCACACTCTGTCCCATCCTAAAAAAAATTGCCACCCCTAATAGGGGGTGTGCTCAAATTGGGGAGATCTAAAGCCCTGTGAGTACCAAATTACGTGTTACAAAATTATCTGGGGAAATGCTCTTCGCCCGTTTTTCAAACGAGCTTTCATTACAACTGAGTTCCTAAAGTTTGGGTGCACACTGCATCTATGATCGATTTCCTGAATTGAATTGAATTCAACCTTATGGTTCTTCTGACTGACAGATGATGGCATGCAGTTGTCAGTGTGGTTGTTTCATGTGCAGGGAGCTTTTTATGGCCTTCATGTCAGCACACCTACCACTACCCTCGAGGAGAGCATGTCCCCACCCCCAGGGCACTGAGCCCCACCCTACATCTTCAAAACTAGCCCTTGCCCGACCTCATACATTGCGTTCGAGCTTGTGTATCCAATATATCTAGGCAGAAAGTTGAAATTTGTGTTAGTCTGCAATGTTAGTATAATTCTGCCACCCCTCGATGACTTGCAACCCCAAAAGGGCTCGATTTATCAGGCACACACCTCTGTTTTTCGAATTTAGTAAGTGGGTCCTTTGCCTAAAGATCTTGCTTGGAATTGTTTTTCGTGCCAATCTGCGGCTGCCTCTAGGTGGCGCATCCTGGGGTCCAAGTTAAAATTGCATTTCCAGACAATAACTTTGGAAAACCTGAACCGATTCTTTCCAGATTTGGTATGGGGTACCTCGCCTCAATATCTCCTGTTTTTGTCCCCCGCCGCAACGCGGCCGGGGACTTTAAAATGGTTCTTGCTTCTATGTGTCCGTGCATGCGCGGACATGTCCGTGCAAATACTTCGTAAGCAATAACTTCTAAATGCTTTGTCGGATTCCTCCGAAATTTGGCATCTGCATTCTTTGCGACAAGGCGTCTCTTGGTATTACGTTTCAGCAAGATCCGCCTGTAGGTGGCGCCACTGGGGTCTTGCTTCTATGTGTCCGTGCATGCACGGACATGTCCGTGCAAATACTTCGTAAGCAATAACTTCTAAATGCTTTGTCAGATTCCTCCAAAATTTGGCATCTGCATTCTTTGCGACAAGACGTCTCTTGGTATTACGTTTCAGTAAGATCCGCCTGTAGGTGGCGCCACTGGGGTCTTGCTTCTATGTGTCCGTGCATGCACGGACATGTCCGTGCAAATACTTCGTAAGCAATAACTTCTAAATGCTTTGTCGGATTCCTCCGAAATTTGGCATCTGCATTCTTTGCGACAAGACGTCTCTTGGTATTATGTTTCAGCAAGATCCGCCTGTAGGTGGCGCCACTGGGCCTTGTTCCAATCTTTAGTGCATGTCCGTGCATGTCCGTGCAAATACTTCGTAAGCGATAACTCCTAAATGCTTTGCCGGATTCCTCCGAAATTTGGCATCTGCATTCTTTGCGACAAGACGTCTGTTGGTATTACGTTTCAGCAAGATCCGCCTGTAGGTGGCGCCACTGAGTCTTGTTCCAATCTTTAGTGCATGTCCGTGGATGTTCGTGCAAATGCTTCATAAGCGATAACTCCTAAATGCTTTGTCGGATTCCTCCGAAATTTGGCATCTGCATTCTTTGTGACAAGACGTCTGTTGATATTACGTTTCAGCAAGATCCGCCTGTAGGTGGCGCCACTGGGTCTTGTTCCAATATTTAGTGCATGTCCGTGCAAATACTGCGTAGCGATAACTCCTAAATGCTTTGTCGGATTCCTCCGAAATTTGGCATCTGCATTCTTTGCGACAAGACGTCGCTGGTATTACGTTTCAGCAAGATCCGCCTGTAGGTGGCGCCACTGGGTCTTGTTCCAATCTTGCATGTCCGTTCATGTTTGTTGAAATCCTTCGCGAGCGATAACTTTCGAACAATTTGTCGGATTTCTTCGAAATTTGGTAAATGCATTCCCTGCGACAAAACACCGTTGGTGATGCGTTGGCGCCACTAGAGTTCATTCCATTATTCCATGCTGCAAGTGATAACTTAGAAACACTTGGTCGAATTTCTTTGAAATATCCTACATATGTACCTTTCTGGGTAGCATGAGAAACGTTGCGGCTCATCGGATTCTTCTCAAATTTGGCATGTATTTACCATGCCAGGAGCTGTTGCTTGGGATTGCCTTTCGCTCACTTGCACTCACAGGTGGCGCCACCTGGTGGCAACATCACAAATTCGTTTCCGGGTAATAACTTGAGAACTAACCATCGGATTCTTCTCAAATTTTGTATGAATGTACCGTGACATAAGATGTCGCTTGATAATGCATTTCACTGACTGTACCGTGACATAAGATGTCGCTTGATAATGCATTTCACTGACTTGCGCCTAGAGGTGGCGTCACCTGGTGTCAAAATCTAAATTTGGTTTCTGGGCAATAACTTGAGGACCCTCATCGGATTCTTCTCAAATTTAGTATGCAGATGTCCCCACGATACCATGTTCCTTGGGATTGTATTTTTCCCGCTTCTGCCTACAGGTGGCGTCTCCTGGTGGAAAAATTTGTTTCCGGGCAATAATTTGGCAACTGCTCATAACGTGAACACCGGTGGGCATCTAGTACCGGCAATAACTTGAGGACCCCTCTTCAGAGTCTCAAAGTTCATATGCCGATACCATGACATGAGATGTCATTTGGGATTGTGTTTTGCCTGCTTGCACCTACAGGTGGTGACTCCTTGTGGCAAAGTCTAAAAATTTGGTTTCTGGGCAATAGGTTGAGGATGCCTTCATATTCTTGTCAAATTTAGTTTGCAGATAATATGCCATGAGTTGTCTCTTGGGGTTGCATTTCGGTTACATAATTGTCATGCTACATGGTAAAGAAAATATATTACAGTAGCAATCAACATTCAGTCAGCCATTCGGAGTTGATCTCAAAACCTGGGAAGGTGGAAAGACCCCTCTGCTTCTTACACCTGTGAAGTAGCTGTTGCCATCCTCATGAATATCTTCTGAAACCGACAGCACTTATAAATATTGCTGCCATTTTGGCGGGGGACCTAGCATCCTCTGGCTGCTTGTTCATGTCGATCTGCTTCGAGGTGGTGCCACCTGTGGGCCAAGTTAACGTTTTGGTAAAACTGAACATATTCAGCTGACCTGTGGGCTGAGGTAAAATTGCATTTCCGGACTAACTGTTGAAGACCTGAACGGATTCTTTCCAAATTTGGTATGGGGGTACCTTCCCTCAAGTTATCTTTTGGGAATATTTTTGTACTGATTCATCTATAGGTGGCACCACCTGGGGGCCATGTTAAAACTGTTTTTCCTAAGTTTTACGTTTTTGCTCGCTTCACAAATAATGTTTCCTTTACTGAACATGCAAAAGGGATGCTGCCTTGATCATATTCGATCAACTGTATCTAGTTTGATAATAGGCTAGACCGTCTTTTGCTTTGCAAATTTTATTAAATTATTCCCTTATTTGTAGCCTATATCAATAATACCATCTTATTCTTCGTTGTCAGTTCTTCAAATGAGCTAGTTCAGATGGATGGCAGAGCTCATCTTCACAGTGACCGAAGTCCAGGAGTAAATTTGTTACAGCCTCCGTTATGCCCCTTGCCGGGGCACAATAACCATAGCTCATTTACGACAAGAACATTTGACAACGAGAGATCCCGAAGGATCTTGGCGCCCACCATTGTTCGATAATTGTAAGCTAATGACAAGAGGATCTTTTTGTCCATTTTTACTAACAACAAACGATTGATTTGTAATTTTGTTTTACAGAATTTCGAATCTGAGCAAAAAAGATCGAAAAAGGGATACTGGAAAACACCAAGATATCATCTTTCTAAGTTTAAGGAGTTTCAAGATTTCTAGGAACTGTACTTATGTCGGTTGTTATAGTACAAGAGAAATGAGCAAAGTAAGTCTGAAAGTGAATGTCCGAAGGGTCCTTCGTCTTGGTTTTGTAGTATTTTTTTTTTGCACGGGTCATCATTGGGTACTCATAATCCCAACTTCAACTTTTGACACTGGCATGAGCTATGAAACATACTTAAGATTTTATAATTAAGAACGAATTCTGTTCCGTTTACTGGGCTAGTTTGAGATATCTCTTTTAAGATACCATGCTCGAAAAAAGATGGTACAATACTTAATACTGAAGGGATCCGTGCAGTAATGTTGAAATTTCGAAAGTGTTCGAATCCTGATTATCTCCCTTGGATCGAAACCTGCAGTAGTCTACAGTTGTCGAGTTGTAACGTTGTGTCACAAGAGTGCATGGCCGACCCGTCATGTAGCCGACCCGTCGGCAGACGAAACAGTGGGGTAGTTCACTGGATTAAAGAAAACCGATCTAAAATTTGAAGAAATACAGTTTAATTCCGAATTATTTGAACCTCTTGATATGGCAGGTGAAGGTATGGGTATTCTCTATAGTCACTATATTAATATGTCCCACCGTTTGATCCGCCGACTCGTGTGATGCAACGTCACAACTCGGGAATACCGTATTAATTCGAAGTATAACTTGGATTTTCGAATCGGACCAAAAAAAGGTATCTTGCACAACTAGGCCCCATGTGGGACCTGTGTACAAAATTTCCGAAAGATCCATTAAGTAGTTCCTGAGAATTTACGATAACAATGTTTCAAAGGGAAATTCAAGATGGCCATCTGGCAGCCATATTGGATTTTCGAATCGGACCAAAACAAGGTAGCTTGCACAACTGGACCACAAGGGGAACCTGTATACCAAATTTGAGGAAGATTCATGCAGTACTTCTGGAGAAATCACGATAACAAAGTTTCATGGGGAAATCCAAGATGGGCACCTGGTGGCCATATTGGATTTACGAATGGGACCAAAAAGGGTATTTTGCACAACTAGCCCCCAAGGGGAACCTATGTACCAAATTTGAGAAAGATGCATGCAGTACTTCCTGAGAAATCACGATAACAAAGTTGCATGGGGAGATCCAAGATGGCCGCCTGGTGGCCATATTGGATTTTCGAATCGGAAAGAAAAAAAGTATCTTGAACAACTAGACCACAAGGGGAATCTGTGTACCAAATTTGACAAAGATCCATGCAGTAGTTCCTGAGAAATCGCAATAACAAAGTTTCATGGGGAAATCCAAGATGGCCGTCTGATGGACATATTGGATTTTGGAATCGGACCAGAAAAGGTATCTTGCACAACTGGACCACAAGGGGAACCTGTGTACCAAATTTGACAAAGATCATGCATTAGTTCCTGAGAAATTGTGATAACAAGGTTTCATGGGAAATCCAAGTTGGCTGCCTTGTGGCCATATTGGATTTTCCAATCTGACCAGAAAAGGTATCTTGCACAACTACACCCCAAGGGGAACCTGTGTACCAAATTTGAGAAAGATCCATGCAGCAGTTCCTGAGAAATCGCGATAACAAGGTTTCATGGGGAAATCCAAGATGGCTGCCTGGTGGCCACATTGGATTTTTGAATCGGACCAGAAAAGGTATCTTGCACAACTAGACCCCAAGGGGAGCCTGTGTACCAAATTTGAGAAAGATCCATTCGTTAGTTCCTGAGAAATGACAATAACAAAGTTTCATGGGGAAATCCAAGATGGCTGCCTGGTAGCAATATTGGATTTTCGAATTGGACCGGAAAAGGTATCTTGCACAACTAGAACCCAAGGGGAACCTGTGTACCAAATTTGAGAAAGATCCATGCAGTAGTTCCTGAGAAATCGTGATAACAAGGTTTCATGGGGAAATCCAAGATGGCTGCCTGTTGGCAATATTGGATTATCGAATCGGCCCGAAAAAGGTATCTTGCACAACTAGACCCTAAGGGGAACCTGTGTCCCAAATTTGAGAAAGATCCATGCAGTAGTTCCTGAGAAATCGCAATAACAAGGTTTCATGGGGAAATCCAATATGGCTGCCTGGTGGCCATATTGGATTTTCGAATCGGACCAGAAAAGGTATCTTGCACAACTAGATCCCAAGGGGAACCTGTGTACCGAATTTGAGAAAGATCCATGGAGTAGTTAACGAGAAATCGCGATAACACGGTTTCATGGGGAAATCCAAGATGGCCGCCTTGTGGCCATATTGGATTTTCGAATCGGACCAGAAAATGTATGTTGCACAACTAGACCCCAAGGGGAACCTGTCTACCAAATTGAGAAAGATCCATGCAGTAGTTCCTGAGAAATCGCGATAACAATGATTCATGGGGAAATCCAAGATGGCCGCCTTGTGGCCATATTGGATTTACGAATCGGACCATAAAAGATATCTTGCACAACTAGACCCCAAGGGGAACCTGTGCACCAAATTTGAGAAAGATCCATGCAATAGTTCCTGAGAAATCGCGATAACAAGAATTGTTTACGGACGGACTGACTGATGGACGACCACGGACGAAAAGTGATTTGAACAGCCCACCATCTGGTGATGGTGGGCTAAAAATCTGGTAGCTGGACTGACCTTTTTTATCAATTCAACTTAAAACTCTTAAGGGAACAAGACAATTTATTTAGATAAAATCTGTCTTATAGATTTTTTTTCTGGAAATTGGACAGAGTAGTTTTAAAGGGAGTTTGAAGGGGAATGTTCAGGTTAAATTTTTTAAAAACAAAACTGTCGTGTGCCTTGAAATAATGGTATAATCATGCTCTTTCAGAAAATATACAGATATAATCGATTTGGATTGAAGGTTTTAGACTTGTTTGCCAAACACATTGTTTATTCCCAGTCAAACATCTCTGGAGTGCACCCGATGGACCAACTGTACCTATTTCAGGTCGTGGGCTCACATGGGAGACTGATTATTGTATCATGTTATTACAGTTAATAGGGGAGTTCCGAATCACTTTTTACATCTAGACTTCTGGCGCTCGTTTTGTTAAAGAGTTGAGAGTGATTCTTGGTCTTATTTTCTAGGAAAATCTGTGGTAGATAATTGTATGTAAAAACTTCTCTAATCGAGCTTGTGAATAAATGAGAAAATCACATCCGTCTCAGTGCACAAGCGCAGGCAGTTGCGAATCACTTTGGTGAGTAGCGGATCACGCCATCTAGCAGTCGTCACAGCCAGTGAGAATGGATTTTTTTTTAAATCGGCCTGCGCGGGCATCTAGCACCAATATCCCAATAGTCAACATGAGATTGATCTAATCAAAACCCCTCGGCTTTCCCCAAGTGACTGAGACCCATGTGTAGTGTGAATTGGGGAAGAGATAGTTCTATGTGGGATGATCAAGATATACCGGTAGTTGGTTACATTCAGGCATATAGGACAGAAACAGAAAAATTATATATCTGTAAAGGGGCACAACTCTGTCAAATATGGGTCGAGATGAGCCACTTTCGATAGGCGTCTGACTTAGCACTCTGTAAAATGAGAATGGAGAGGAATAAGCTGTACCGAACACGGATCTGCAGCTATAACTTGTACTTTCAGCTACAGATAACACAATCGGAGATTATTATATCCAAAAGGGGCATAACTCCATAAGCCGAGGCAAGTAATCCTTTGTTGACTTGTAGAATACAACAATATAAATAAGTTTCCAAAATATAGTACATGTAGCTATACCGAACACAATTCTGCAGATATAGTTGGTTAAATTCAGGCATATAGGACAGAAATAGAATTTAATATATCTGTAAAGGGGCATAACTCTGTAAAATATGGGCCGAGGGGAGCCACTATCGATAGGCGTCTGACTCCGCACTCTGAAATAAGAACCGAGACAAATAAGATGTACCGAACACGGATCTGCAAATATAACTTGTACATTCAACTACAGATAACAAAACCGAAGATTATTACATTCAAAAGGGGCATAACTCCATAAGCCGAGGCAACTAATCCTTTGTTGGCTTGTAGAATACAAGAATATAAATAAGTTTCCAAAATATAGTAGCTATACCAAACAGTTCTGCAGATATAGCTGGTTACATTCAAGCATATAGGACAGAAACAGAAATTCATATATCTGTAAAGGGGCAGAACTCTGTAAAATATGGGCCGAGGGGGCCCACTTTCGATATGCGTCTGACTTAGCACTAGATAAATAAGTGTTGAAAATTTCGTGGTTGTGTCTCAAGCGGATTTGCCTAAAATGCGGTAACGGACGTATGGACAGACGGACGGACGGACGTACATGGCAAAGACAATACCCCGAGGCCAAAATGGCCGAGGGGTAAAAACAGTGTATAACATGCCTGGACTTTGTAGGATTGCCATTACTGAAGCAGAAATTCTTCATGGACAACGACGGCCTTATCTCTCTGACCATGCCATATACGGCAATTATGCTCACTAATTAAATTAATTTTCGCAGCATTTCGGTAGTTCGAACCATGATCATTTGTACACGAACGAGACCATCCATTTAAGATTAAACCTAACAGACCTGGTTCAATGGAAACTTGTAGAAAATGATTCCGCCGTGGGATTCCACTCTTATGCTGCTTGGAAATCATTCAAAATTTCTTTAAAAGTTACTTTCACATTCCCGTCGAGTTTCGGACAGCCGAATGAATTCGACTCGCATCTTCAAGATGACAACATATAAACTCTCTAAATGGACCCGTTCATTTAGCATCTGACTATATGGATGAAAGAATATAGGAGAAAGAACACATTGATATTTGTTCTCAATTTTAATACTGAACACAAATTTGGTGGCGGGGCGAGGGGTTAAGACTACCCCGTTCTGCGACTCAAAATTATTCTAAAACAATACAGGCAGTAGTATACAAAGCGTCAATTGAACCATATTGACCTCAGAAATTTGCATATGACCTTTGTGACGTCACGCGTCAGCCAATCAGAAGCGAGTATTGTGGTCACGTGGGGTGTGTGGATGGTGGTGGGTGGTGGGTTTAAGATGGCGGCATGTGGTGGGTGGTGGGTGCAAGATGGCGGCATGTGGATGGTGGTGGGTGGTGGGTGCAAGATGGCGGCATGTGGATGGTGGTGGGTGGTGGGTGCAAGATGGCGGCATGTGGGTGCAAGATGGCGGCATGTGGATGGTGGTGGGTGGTGGGTGCAAGATGGCGGCATGTGGTTGGTGGTGGGTGGTGGGTGCAAGATGGCGGCAT
>JAVTVY010053868.1:0-27778 GCA_036873755.1 Hanleya hanleyi
CTACACTATGGATGCAAGGGAGACAACTCGGGCATTGGGGAGTTATTGGGGAGGTGGGGGAGTTATTGGGGAGGTGTGCATTGACAAAAAAAAAAAAAAAGTTCCGGCAAAAAAAAAAAAAAAAAATGTATTCATGCGCGGTGATGCGGTTTGGCCGCGGTTTTGGCGGTGATTCGGTCTCGGGAAAAAGCTTCCGCGGAGAAAAAGTAGTCCCTAGATAAAATGGTCCGATGGGGTCGAGTGAGGTATCAAAGTGAAGCTTAGGTGAAGGGGCATCTAATGGGTTGGGTGTGGGGTTGACATATCGGCCTTCTGCGCATGCGCGGCGGCCGAAGGGTATGCAAATAGCCTTTTTGGAGCTATGGGAGCCCCTAGTTGACCGATGGGGTCGAGTGAGGTATCAAAGTGAAGCATTCATGAAGGGTCATTAGGATCAATGTTTGTCCCCCTGGGAAACGTACTTCTATACATTTGCGGTAGGGTTGTGGGGTCTCGTTTTACTCGTCTCGTCATTTAGAACATGATAGGAAGTGTCCCCGTGCGAATCGGTGAAATTTTTGAAAAAGTACGATATAGCCTCATATAGTCCCATACTGAGGGTATAGGATCGATATTTGTCCCCTGGGAAACGTACTTTCTATGCATTTGCGGTAGGGTTGTGGGGTCGCGTTTTACTCGTCTCGTCATTTAGAACATGATAGGAAGTGTCCCCGTGCGAATCGGTGAAATTTTTGAAAAAGTACGATATAGCCTCAGATAGTCCTATACTGAGGGTATAGGACCGATGTTTGTCCCCCTGGGAAACGTACTTCTATACATTTGCGGTAGGGTTGTGAGGTCTCGTTTTACTCGTCTCGTCATTTAGAACATGATAGGAAGTGTCCCCGTACGAATCGGTGAAATTTTTGAAAAAAGTCACCGAACCCCATATAGTCCCATACTGAGGGTATAGGATCAATGTTTGTCCCCTGGGAAACATACTTCTATACATTTGCGGTAGGGTTGTGGGGTCTCGTTTTACTCGTCTCGTCATTTAGAACATGATAGGAAGTATCCCCGTGCGAATCGGTGAAATTTTTGAAAAAAGTCACCGAGCCCCATATAGACCCATATAGGTTCAATGTTTATCCTACTGGGAAACCCACTTCTATACATTTGCGGTAGGGTTGTGGGGTCTCGTTTTACTCGTCTCGTCATTTAGAACACGATAGGAAGTGTTGCGAGCGAATCGGTGAAATTTTTGGAAAAGTCACCGAGGCCTGGTAGGCCCATAGTGGCCTATACTGCATGGCTATGGGTGTATAGGGCCATACGGGGTGGACATGTTGGAGTCTAGGTGAGTCACTAATGGTCCAATGGGGTCGAGTGAGGTCTTATTTTGAAGCTCCCGTGGAGGAGCACTTGACTACACTAATGGTTCGTCCGTGTTCAATAGTCTGCGCATGCGCAGTCTGGCCGTAGTATAGAAAAACAGGCATTTTGGGTGCTATGTAGGGGTGTGTTTGGGTTAGAGATGAGCTAATCACGGTTCGAATGGGTCGTGTGAGGTGTCAAAGTGAAGCTTGTGTGGGGTAGAGTCAGAATGGTGTGTTTTTGAATACATGTCGCGTTAATCTGCGCATGCGCAGTTGGTTGTAGTAAGTAAAGTGGCCATTTTGGGGCAGCGAAGGAAGTTATTTGGGGGTCGAGAGGGGCTATTCACGGTTCGAATGCGTCCTGGAAGGTGTCATCTTGTAGTTCTCGGGCTGTACATCTGATTTGAGGGATGTCCGCAGCCATCTGTGACGTCATCGGTGACGTCATCGGTACGAGTAGTAGCGAAAGTGGACATTTTCGGGGAGTAAGTACATGAAGGTATTTGGGGGTCGAGAGGGGCTATTCACGGTTCGAATGCGTCGTGTGAGGTGCTTCTTGTTGCTCTCGGGGTACATTCCGATTTGAGGGATGTCCGCGCGTCATCTGTGACGTCATTGATGACGTCATCGGTACGAGTAGTAGCGAAAGTGGACATTTTGTGGGTGCGTGTGATGAGTTTGGTGTGAGAGAGGGACTATCCTTAGTCCGAATGCGTCGTGTGAGGTGTCATTTTGTAGCTCTCGGGGTGACATTCCGATTTGAGGGATGTTCGCGTCATCGGTGACGTCATCGGTACGAGTAGTAGCGAAAGTGGCCATTTTCGGGCAGTACATGAAGGTATTTGGGGTCGAGATGGTGCGGTAGGAATATCATTATGCGCAGACGCAATGCGGAGCTCTCGTCCAATCAGAAGCGAGTATTTCAAATCCGTCACAGAGCTCTCAGCCAATCAGAAGCGAGCATGCGCAGACGCAATGCGGAGCTCTCGTCCAATCAGAAGCGAGTATTTCAAATCCGTCACAGAGCTCTCAGCCAATCAGAAGCGAGTATTTTGACCCTGTGCATTATGGGCCATATCCAAGATGCCGGCACGTATGTTCAAGATGGCGGCACATCCGGTGTCGAAAACTGGCCATTCCGTCGGGATGTGGTCACCTGGTGTCGAAAACTGGTCCCTTGTATGGGTCCTGCTAGACGTTTTTACGCCATGATATAGACTGAGAGAGAGAGAGAAAACAACAACAACAAGGATGACACATGAGGGAACAACAACAACAACAAGTTCTTCTTCATATAGTTTATTTTCCCCTCCATCATAACATACCCACGCTGGGGGAGCCGCGTTGGGTATGTTTACAATTCAAGAAAGACTCTTGTCCAATCAGAACCGCCATTTGCATCTGTCCTATTCGTTCCTGGCCGTTAGATGTATTCTTGTCCAATCAGAAGTCGCCATTTCAGAGAGTTCCTTCTTCGGTCATGTTCATTCTGAACCGTTTATTCTAATCATCGTCGGCCAGGCCTGGATATTCTTCGGGCAGCATGTCCTGAAACAGTTGTTTGCGCATTCTGATCGCATTTTGCAGGGCCTCGGTGGGTGGTAAACCCATATCCTCTTCCAAGTGACGCTTGGTCTTCATGATGGACCTGTGCGTGGGGTCCCCTTTCATTTCAAGCGGTAGTAAGGTATACTGTTCATAGATCGCCATGGCTGTTTTCCTGATGCGGGGGCGCATTTGGGTGTACGTCTGTTGTAAATTATCCTCTCCGGCGTCCTCGATCGCTTCAGCGTGAGTATTGATAGCTGCTGTCACAATACGATCCCAGAAGGTAGGTTCTGCCTCACTTTCCTGGGATGAAGGCTGATTCTCTGAGGTCAAGCTCTCCATATCAGTAGATAGACTGTCAGCCATCTTGGATTCGGTATCAGTCGATCAGAAGTCGCCATTTCAGAAAGTTCCATCTTCGGCCATGTTCGCTCTGAACCGTTTGTTCTAATCGTCATCGGGCAGGCCAGGATACCGTTGAGGCCACATATACTCAGATAGTTGTTTGTGCATTCTGGGTATCTATCAGTGCATGGGTGAATACTTTCATCCGATGGGGATGGTGGTCAGTTTAACCACGAAGAACGTAACATTGGTCACCCTCTCCACTTGCCATTTTGTGTTGGGGCGTTGTTGTTGGGCCCATTCCAAACTATCTACGCTGTCCAGTTCCTTCAGCATCGTCTCCAGTGACGCACGATGGATAATGGTGAAAGGCTGGTCAAACACCCGGGTATTATTGCTGGGATAAAAGTAACGGAGCTGGTCTGTCTCTTTATGGCGAAGAATGTATCCAAAAGTGAGATTTAACTTGAAGGCTGTATCTTGGTCGTTGAAGATGGCTTCCACGTAGCTACGTAGACGGATGTTTTCTTCCAACCGGAAATTATATAAGTCCAATATCGGGCGATGCCGATGAAAACAGTGTCGGATCATGTACCAATGGCGTCGATACATCTCACGCACTGGATGATCTTCGGGTAAGAGATCGCTGGGAACATCCACCGCATCTTCCAGAAAAGGTTCGATGTTGTCAGGCGTATGACTCGAAATGATGAATGGATCATTTCCAAATCCACAGCCGATATGTTCTCTTGCACAACTTGCTCGAAGCGCTTTCATCGCTTGGACAGTTTGCGTTGTCACACACGTGCATGCCACGAAGTACCCATGCATACATGTGCGGATTGTGATATAGCCTTTAAGCATCCCAGTCAATTGAGTCGTCACCGAAATGTTATACACGGATCACGCTCGCCACTCTCGAGACCAGATATTTCAGTTTCTATCGGAATGCCTCTGAGAATAGAAGAACCCATGGAGGTCGATTCGCCGCGGATTGAAGAGCCGATGGAGATTGATCTCAGTGTTGAATGAGCGAAGTAAGAGCTTCGAGCTTCAGTATCATGGATTGCCCGAAGACGTTTAAGTTACACTGAACGAAGATTGAACTTTCTGAAATGATGGCTTCTGATTGGTCGATAGGCCGGTCACCTCCCCTCTAACTTCCGAAGAGTCACGGACGTCACCGAAAAGATACGGAGATGACCCAAGAGACACGGAGGTTGCCGAAAAGACACGAAGGTCACTGAAAAACGTATAAAAGTGGCAATTTTTTTACGGTGTTCATGATTTCCAGATCCACAGCCGATATGTTCTCTTGCACAACTTGCCAGAAGCTGTTTACTCGCCCAGAAGACTTGCGACGACACGAGTCCTCCATCCACACTGGTACACTATATTCTTGTATAACCTGCGCGCGGTCATTTAATCGGGAAGATGCTTTACTGCGCCACGAACGCTCACTCCACAAGGGTGCGAAGGAACAATGTTATGAATGTGGTCAACTCTTCAAACGACGCAGTCAGTTAAGACGGCATCAGCGTTTGATTCATGTCCCGTCTCTACGATTTGGGCGACATCTTCCTACTGAAGAGGAGCCGCAAAAGGTCAGACCCAGTGAAGATAAGCCCGGGGAGACGAACGCCACGGGTGATGCGATGACGGAGAGCCCGCCTGTACCCACAGTTCAGAAGAGCCTGGATTTCCAGCCGGACTCCACCGTTACGGTTTTGAGTCATACGCCTGACAACATCGAACCTTTTCTGGAAGATGCGGTGGATGTTCCCAGCGATCTCTTACCCGAAGATCATCCAGTGCGTGAGATGTATCGACGCCATTGGTACATGATCCGACACTGTTTTCATCGGCATCGCCCGATATTGGACTTATATAATTTCCGGTTGGAAGAAAACATCCGTCTACGTAGCTACGTGGAATCCATCTTCAACGACCAAGATACAGCCTTCAAGTTAAATCTCACTTTTGGATACATTCTTCGCCATAAAGAGACAGACCAGCTCCGTTACTTTTATCCCAGCAATAATACCCGGGGGTTTGACCAGCCTTTCACCATTATCCATCGTGCGTCACTGGAGACGATGCTGAAGGAACTGGACAGCGTGGATAGTTTGGAATGGGCCCAACAACAACGCCCCAACACAAAATGGCAAGTGGAGAGGGTGACCAATGTTACGTTCTTCGTGGTTAAACTGACCACCATCCCCATCGGATGAAAGTATTCACCCATGCACTGATAGATACTCAGAATGCACAAACAACTATCTGAGTATATGTGGCCTCAACGGTATCCTGGCCTGCCCGATGACGATTAGAACAAACGGTTCAGAGCGAACATGGCCGAAGATGGAACTTTCTGAAATGGCGACTTCTGATCGACTGATACCGAATCCAAGATGGCTGACAGTCTATCTACTGATATGGAGAGCTTGACCTCAGAGAATCAGCCTTCATCCCAGGAAAGTGAGGCAGAACCTACCTTCTGGGATCGTATTGTGACAGCAGCTATCAATACTCACGCTGAAGCGATCGAGGACGCCGGAGAGGATAATTTACAACAGACGTACACCCAAATGCGCCCCCGCATCAGGAAAACAGCCATGGCGATCTATGAACAGTATACCTTACTACCGCTTGAAATGAAAGGGGACCCCACGCACAGGTCCATCATGAAGACCAAGCGTCACTTGGAAGAGGATATGGGTTTACCACCCACCGAGGCCCTGCAAAATGCGATCAGAATGCGCAAACAACTGTTTCAGGACATGCTGCCCGAAGAATATCCAGGCCTGGCCGACGATGATTAGAATAAACGGTTCAGAATGAACATGACCGAAGAAGGAACTCTCTGAAATGGCGACTTCTGATTGGACAAGAATACATCTAACGGCCAGGAACGAATAGGACAGATGCAAATGGCGGTCTCTGATTGGACAAGAGTCTTTCTTGAATTGTAAACATACCCAACGCGGCTCCCCCAGCGTGGGTATGTTATGATGGAGGGGAAAATAAACTATATGAAGAAAAACTTGTTGTTGTTGTTGTTCCCTCATGTGTCATCCTTGTTGTTGTTGTTTTCTCACTCTCTCCGGTCTATATCATGGCGTAAAAACGTCTAGCAGGACCCATACAAGGACCAGTTTTCGACACTAGGTGACCACATCCCGACGGAATGGCCAGTTTTCGACACCGGATGTGCCGCCATCTTGAACATACGTGCCGCCATCTTGGATATGGCCCATATGCACCGGGTCAAAATACTCGCTTCTGATTGGCTGAGAGCTCTGTGACGGATTTGAAATACTCGCTTCTGATTGGACGAGAGCTCCGCATTGCGTCTGCGCATGCTCGCTTCTGATTGGCTGAGAGCTCTGTGACGGATTTGAAATACTCGCTTCTGATTGGACGAGAGCTCCGCATTGCGTCTGCGCATGCGCAGAATGATATTCCTACCGCACCATCTCGACCCCAAATACCTTCATGTACTGCCCGAAAATGGCCACTTTCGCTACTACTCGTACCGATGACGTCACCGATGACGTCACAGATGACGCGAACATCCCTCAAATCGAAATGTCACCCCGAGAGCTACAAAATGACACCTCACACGACGCATTCGGACTAAGGATAGTCCCTCTCTACACCAAACTCATCACCACGCACCCACAAAATGTCCACTTTCGCTACTACTCGTACCGATGACGTCATCAATGACGTCACAGATGACGCGGACATCCCTCAAATCGGAATGTACACCCCGAGAGCAACAAAATGACACCTCACACGACGCATTCGAACCGTGAATAGCCCCTCTCGACCCCAAATACCTTCATGTACTCCCCGAAAATGTCCACTTTCGCTACTACTCGTACCGATGACGTCACCGATGACGTCACCGATGACGTCACAGATGACGCGGACATCCCTCAAATCGGAATGTACAGCCCGAGAACTACAAGATGACACCTTCCAGGACGCATTCGAACCGTGAATAGCCCCTCTCGACCCCAAATACCTTCCTTCACTGCCCCAAAATGGCCACTTTACTTACTACAACCAACTGCGCATGCGCAGATTAACGCGACATGCATTCAAAAACACACCATTCTGACTCTACCCCACACAAGCTTCACTTTGACACCTCACACGACCCATTGGAACCGTGATTAGCTCATCTCTAACCCAAACACACCCCTACATAGCACCCAAAATGCCTGTTTTCTATACTACGGCCAGACTGCGCATGCGCAGACTATTGAACACGGACGAACCATTAGTGTAGTCAAGTGCTCCTCCACGAGAGCTTCAAAATAAGACCTCACTCGACCCCATTGGACCATTAGGGACTCACCTAGACTCCAACATGTCCACCCCGTATGGCCCTATACACCCATAGCCATGCAGTATAGGCCTATGGGCCTACCCAGGCCTCGGTGACTTTTTTCAAAAATTTCACCGATTCGCTCCGCAACACTTCCTATCGTGTTCTAAATGACGAGACGAGTAAAACGAGACCCCACAACCCTACCGCAAATGTATAGAAGTACGTTTCCCAGGGGGATAAACATTGAACCTATACCCCAGTATGGGACTATATGGGGCTCGGTGACTTTTTTCAAAAATTTCACCGATTCGCACGGGGATACTTCCTATCATGTTCTAAATGACGAGACGAGTAAAACGAGACCCCACAACCTATACCGCAAATGTATAGAAGTACGTTTCCCAGGATGGTCCTATACCGCCCATACCCCATATAGGCATTTTCCCGTAATTTAGGATAAAGTCCGTATTCCGTATCTTTTCAGGAAAATTTTTACATACACCCACCCTGGAACTAGGGGGAGATAACTCTATTGACAGGGCGAGCCCCGTTAAGCCCGGCGACCAAAATACCCCCCATACCCCATATAGGCATTTTCCCAGGTTTTTCGATAAAGTCCGTTTCCCGTTTTCTTTTTTTTTCAGGAAAAATTTTACATGCACCCACCCCATTGCCTGAATGCCTCTTCACCTAGGCTTCACATTGATACCTCACACAACTCCATCGACCCATTAGGGCTCCCCTAGCTCCAACACGGCTATTTGCATACCCTTGGGCCACCGCGCATGCGCAGAATGCCGCTATTTCAACCCCACACCCAGTCCATTAGATGCCCCTTCATGAATGCTTCACATTGATACCTCACTCGACCCCATCGGTCCACTAGGGGCTCCCCTAGCTCCAAAAGGCTATTTTCATACCCTTCGGCCACCGCGCATGCGCAGAAGGCCGATATTTCAACCCCACACCCAACCCATTAGATGCCCCTTCACCTAAGCTTCACTTTGATACCTCACTCGACCCCATCGGACCATTTTATCTAGGGACTACTTTTTCTCCGCGGAAGGTTTTTCCCGCGACCGAATCACCGCCAAAACCGCATCACCGCGGAAGAATACATGACCAGGGACCCTTTGCCGGAACTATAGTGACCCGGAGTTACCTCCCCCTAGATTGGAACTCTTCTGTGCTGGAGGTGGGAAAGGTCATCGATGATTTGAAATACTCGCTTCTGATTGGTCGAGAGCCGCCACGTGACCGCCACAAATTTGCATAAATAAGACCCAATCGGGTTTTTCTCTACTACTTCGGCTCATGTGGGTTTTACTTCTTAATCCGTGGCGTATGAGGGTCGGTTCAGATCCCCTGGGGTGGGGACATGCCCCTGAGGGCAGTGGGTGGGTTCAATGAAAGCTCGTAAAACTAAAACTTGCACATTCACTCTTTATCACTCATATATTGCGTTAAACGAGAGTTATGATGTCCCACTATTCAGCAACTGTAGATTATTTTTTGGGATTATACAGTCGCTGGACACAAACACCGAACAACGTAACGGAACACACTGGCTCACCCTCTACATCGAAAGAAATAGATATAAGGGTAGCCGTGTTAGCCTGTGTAGTATAGATGAACAAAATAGGGTGACACCTTTAAGACTAACTAAGCTTATGATCACGAGCTTTCGCAGGGTCCGTGTAACCTTGCACAGTTCAATTTTCGTTTTTCGTTTTTGGTTTCTCAAAATCAAAAATTGAAATTTGACCGTCAATTTTCAATTTTCGTTTTTTGTTTTTGTAATCTCAAAATCAAAAATTGAAATTTGACCGTCAATTTTCAATTTTCATTTTTTGTTTTTGTGTTCTCAAAATCAAAAATTGAAATTTGACCGTCAATTTTCAATTCTTGATTCTGGGATTACAAAAACAAAAAACGAAAATTGATATTTGACAGTCAATTTTCAATTTTCGTTTTTCGTTTTGCTTCACGCAAAAATGAAAATCATATATTGAAAATTGCCTCGACTTGTCCGTTTTTCGTTTTTTGATTTTAACTTTGACGTATCAATGTTAAGTTCGTATGTGGACGGGTTATGATGTCACTTCCGGTACGGCGAGTAGAATACAAAACGCAAATCGTGTCGTATAAGAGATGTGGAGCGTGAGAGGCATGTGGCCCACCAGGCCATCCTCGGGAGCCAGTGTATTGATCGATTTGTTAGGGTATCTATACATTGCCTTGGTTAGTTGCACACGGTAGTTCTGGATAAAAAAGGGGGTATCCTCTAAATCAAACCAATTATTGAACAGGTTCAGCTAGCTCATTACGCCAATCCGCTAGCTGGGCGGTTTGAGATGTGACATCGCTGGGATAACTTTGATGTCAGGCTTAAATCGACATCGAGAGTCAAGGCAAAACCCGCCGGTTTGGGATACCGACATGCTAATTCAAAATAACCTCGGGGGATGAAATGTTCGAGATTGAGGCAACGACTCACTCGAATCAAAAAAAATGTCCAGGTAAACCCTGTGCGGGGATTCAAGATTTACCTGGACTTGTGAAGATGCATCAGACAGATCTGGATATGTGGCATCCCGCTGTTCTCATTGGTTATTGGCACCGAGGCCTGAGCCAATCAGGACGCAGTCTTAGATTTTCTCATTTCTAAAAATAGATGTTTAGAGCGCTACAAAAGCGAACAGCCTTCATGCACACAACCGCTATTTGTTATTGATTTGAAATATCGTATTTATAAAGATACCAACAAAGATTTAATACCAATAAGAGTAAGCATCGCGGTGATGGGCCGCGAAATTCGTACATGGCAAGCGGCCCGTAAACCACCATTTCAAACAAGCACACAATCGCCACGTTTGATGTCAGACGTCTGAATGCTTCAACGCTTCAGGTCCAATCTTCATTCTCTGTTTTTGGGACCTGGATCGTTGGAGCGTTCAGATGCCCGTCAACGTTCAGCGTCAAAAACGCTTCAACGCTTTAAGTGCGGGTGTCAAACGCTTAAACGCATCGACGCGGGAAGTTCCTTTGGGGGTTATGATTAGGGTACCCACGTATTTATTCATCTTCATTTTATCGAGCGAATTCCTACGTTCCCACTTCGAACTTTCCTTGATATATCTGCCCCCCTTCAATGTTCATAGAACTTATAAATAGACACGAGACGTCACTGACCTCGAAAACATTTGAAATTCGAAATGGGTCACACAAGAGCGGTACTGATTGGCTGACCTATATAGTGGGCACCATATTAGGAGGAAGGACGCCGCAAATAGAGGATGATGTCACCCTACTTTCAATCGACGTGTACGTTCTGATTGGGTCGTCTCTCCTTCGTAGGTGAAATCTACACCTCGGATTTTGAACACTGAAGGGGGTCAGATAAATCAAGGCAGGTTCGAAGCGGGAAAGTATAAATTGGCTGGATAAAATGAATATGGTATTTATTATACTACCCTACTTTAATGAAACTCCCATGTGTATCAACCCCGTTGTTCTCCATATAATGCTTCACACCTGCTGCACGAATGCCTACTCGCTTCTGCACATGCGCAGTTGGCCCATTATATTCTAGCTCGAATGCTTGGCTCCAGGGATCTATAGTGTAGTGAAACTCCCACATCTTTCCCCCTATTGGTTTTCCATATTATGCTCCACACCTGCCTAAACAATCCGATTTGCGCTTTCCATACTACTTCGCGGACCGAAAGTGACATGCGCAGTTAACATTGACGGGTCAAAGTTAAAATCAAAAAACGAAAAACGGACAAGTCGAGGCAATTTTCAATATTTGATTTTCATTTTTGCACGAAGTAAAACGAAAAACGAAAATTGAAAATTGAATGTCAAATTTCAATTTTTGATTTTGAGAAACCGAAAACGAAAAACGAAAATTGAAAATTGACGGTCAAATTTCAATTTTTGATTTTCAGAAACTAAAAACAAAAAAAACGAAAATTGAATTGTGCAAGGTTACACGGACCTTCGCAGGTAGTGGATATCTGCTTAGTCTGGTGAAGGTACATCAAAAGATATCGACAGGGGAAAGCACTCGCAACTGTAGCTTCTTGAAAAGGAATCTACATTCGTGCTTACTCGTTCTATCTCCACTACGTATTATCCCATCCATCAACTGTACAATGTAGTTTGTCGATATAATCCACAGCAACAAAGAAGTTGTTATCCATAGAATAGCCTTGTGTGGTATAATCTAGACACATATGTTACAGCGTGTGTAAGACGATCCTCACGTTTGTAGTGGATGATTGGTAATGGCTTTCAAATCAATGGAGTACAGCAGCAATAAAATGGAGATCCGGACATGACGAAGATTAAAGCTGAGTCCTTGGATGACTTTATTAACCAGAATGACGAAGTAATGGTGGACTGCTGTCTGTTGTTTGAAACCAAGTTTTCAAATTCGATATTGGTGATGTAGTCCTGATCCATTTAGACGTTTCTCAATGAATATTAAACATTTGAAGCCTAACGACCATAAATTTGTATAAAAAGTCTTCAATGTAATCATTTAATAATAGATCAACAGCTTCGTATTATGTTGAGAAGTACGATATGGCATGATGGTTCCTTTGAAAAAACAATAACTGATTTACCATTTATTATAACAATAATAACTGATTTACCATTTATTATAACAATAATAACTGATTTACCATTTATTATAACAATAATAACTGATTTACCATTTATTTAAGGTGAGTGAAGTTCCGTGGTCCAAATTTCAATCACTTTTATCATGTGGACATGTATTAAAGATCCATATGCCGGTATCAGAGATGGAAACTTAGACACATCACAATAATCTTCAAGTAAGAACTCTACTAGAAATGACTGGTTGACCTAAGCGCTGACTGACTCAAGAGTAATCATTGATACTTGTGAACGCTAAAAAAGACGGATATGTTCAAGCTCATTAGATATATGCACTCTTCTGTCGATTGATTTGCCTGTATTACTATAGTAATGATTACTGGCTTGTATTTCACATATATTTCAAGCGATCGTGAGCCAGAGATGCAAATCTCTGGTACAAAAATCTCTGGTACACCTCGATGGGTGCGTGTATTTTCGCCACAATAATGTGTATCTCTGGCACATAGCCGATTCCACCTTCATGAAACACAATGTTCTGGTGAATGTCCCCCTTGAGTACCTTGAGAAAATAGCTTATAAACATGGCAGACACAATACAACACAAGAAAACTTATTGATGCAGATGCATCAATGCCGGCGGAAACGTTTGTAGCTTATAATCTTCGTATTACAAGCCAATTATGTGTGCCACTGGTGAATACAGGTCACGATGCACCATTATCGTTGAAAAAAACCCACATCGATTTGTTTGTTTTCCGATTAAAGGTTTGACTAATGTAGTTCGCACAAGGACCCACCTGGGATGTGTGGGGTTAGCCGGAAGTTAAGTGCTTGATCGTAAAATGGGCACATGAACCGCATGTCAAACTAGAACTTTGTTCTCTGGTTGACGTATTAGGTCATTTCACATAGCCTGATGTAAGAGTTCGCGCTGTGGCATTATATGCGATACATCATCAAGCCACTACTTCTTTATTGATGTGTGTCATTGTAAATTAAGCCTAGATCGACTTTCTCTACACGTACATCAATCCGATCCGCGTGTTTTACTGTTTCGAGTTTTTAGTAACTCGCAGTTCAATCTCAAACATTTTGCTGCAGACGTACACATCGTACAGGTGAATAACTTCATCATGTATGGTCATCGATTTGGTCTCTCAGCCATAATAAAATAGTACTAAAGAACATTTATTCGCTGAATTCATTATAACAGAATTAATATTAATTTGTTAACCACGAACGGGTGATACAATCCTGTCGTTTTACGATCTAAAACTAGCTGGATCACTCAACGGCACGTCTGTGAAAGTATGGCTCGAGAAAACAGCTGTTACTCGTCCAATATCAAGATGGCGGCTCCTCCTCCATGTTTAGCGAATTCAGAAATCCGGCGGCATGGCCGCCGGAAATAATTGCTACATTCTAGAGTATGTGAATGAAAATATTTTCGTTATTCTTGAGTCTTGAGTAGTAGGTAGACCGCAAATACCCGCCAATTTTGCCGGGGGAGATAACTCTTTTGTGGAGGGTACGTGGAGGAGGGACAGGGGGCGCCACCAGTCCCGTGTGACGTCACTTCCGGCCTGGGTGAATCGGTCGTGTGTATTCCTCCGCGGTAATGCGGTCTGGCGGTGATGCGGTGGCGGGAAAAAGCTTCCGCGGAGAAAAAGTAGTCCCCAGACTTCAAATACGCTGCATGGTCCGATTGGGTCGAGTGAGGTATCAAAGTGAAGCATTCGTGAAGGGACATCCAGTCATGGGTGGGTGCATGTAAAATTAGGATTTGTTCCCGAAACTATAAAAAGCGGAACACGGACTTTACCCCTACAATAGGGGAAAACCCCTATCACCTCTAGCCAAAAGGGCTAATATCGGTCCCCGGGCTTATCGGGGCCTGCCTATCGGGTCAATGGGGTGGGTGCATGTAAAATTAGGATTTTTTTCCGAAAATATAAAAAGCAGACCTCGGACTTTACCCCTACAATAGGGGTCTGTATTATACAATATAAGGGAAAATGCCTGTATGGGGTATGGGATGGTCATTTTTTTTTCGTGGGCTTTACTATGGGTTGTGGGGTCTCGTTTTTCTCGTCTCACCAAGAAAAACACGATGGGAGGGGTCCCGGAGCGAAGCGGTGAAATTTTTGGAAAAAGTCACCGAGGTCTGTATATAGGCCTATAGGCTGGCTATATGAGAGTATAGGTTCAACCTGGGAAATTCACACACGTTCATTGTGATATGGGTTGTTTGGTCTTGTTTTTCACGTCCCGTCATTTAGAACACGATGGGAAGGGTTTCGAAACGAAACGATGAAATTTTTGGAAAAAGCTCACCGAGGCCTGGGTAAGCCCATAGGCATATACTGCATGGCTATGGGGTATAGGCCCATACGGGGTGGACGTTTTGGGGTCTAGGTGAGCCCCTAATGATCCTATGGTGTCGTATGAGGTCTTATTTTGAAGCTCTCGTGGAGGAGCATCCGACTGGGCTAATAGTTCGTCCGTTTTCAATATTCTGCGCATGCGCAGTCTGGCCCGTAGTATAGAAAGCAGGCATTTTGGGGGGTATGTGGGTGTGTGTTTGGGGTAGAGATATGGACCGCTATGCGTCCGAATGGGTCGTGGAAGGTGTCAAAGTGAAGTTTGTGTGGGGTAGAGTCAGAATGGTGTGTTTTTTTGGCGCGTCAATCTGCGCATGCGCAGTTGGTTGTAGTAAGTAAAGTGGCCATTTTGGGGCAGTGCGGGAAGGTATTTGGTGTCGAGATGGACCATCCCTGGTCCGAATGCGTCCTGGGAGGTGTCATTTTGTAGCTCTCGGGGTGTAGACCCCGATTTGAGGGATGTTCACGTCATTGGTGACGTCATCAGTACGTGTAGTATCGACAGTGGGCATTTTAGGAAAGTGCAGGAAGGTATTTGGGGTAGAGATGGACCTTCCTTGGTCCGAATGTGTCGTGGGGGGTGTCAGGAATGTGCACAGCATCTTTGACGTCATCGGTGACGTCATCAGTACGAGTAGTAGCGAAAGTGGGAATTTTGGGGCAGTGAAGGAAGGTATTTGATGTAGAGATGGACCATCCTTGGTCCGAATGCGTCCTGTGGGGTGTCATTGTCCTGTATTGTACCATATTTGTCCTGTATTATACAATATATGTTCTGTATTATACCAAATCTGTGCTGTATTATACCACAGGTTTCCTGTATTGTACCATATATGTCCTGTATTATACATTATATGTTCTGTATTATACAATCGGATAGCGGTTGTCGTGAATAACAACAAGTTCAGCAATGTTTATATAGTTTATTATCCCTAATCTAACATCATACCCAGGCTGGGGGAGCCGCCCTGGGTATGTTTAGTATGTTCACAGCAAAACAAATTGAAATATCAAACACCATGTTTTATTATTTAACGCACCGTCACATTAGGTACAAGTGTTTACTGAGCTCAAGTCAACGATCAGCATGTAGACATAGAGAGTATGTGCGGCATGTTATGGTATTCATCAGTGCACGGGTGACGCATTCAACCGATGGCGGTGGTCGGTCAGCTTGGTAAGGAAAAACGTGACATTGGTTACCCTCTCTACCACCCATTGTATGTTGGGGCGTTGACGATGTGCCCATCTCAAGGCATCCACGGTGTCCAGTATCTCCAGCATCGTCTCTAGTGACCTCCGGTTAATGATGGTGAACGGCTGGTCAGACACATAGATATTATTGCCGGGATGATAATACCGTAACTGGTCCGTCTTTTTGTGACGTAAGATGTACCCGAAAGCGACATTCAATTTGAAGGCCGCAGTTTGATCTTTGAAGATGGCTTCCACGTAGCTGCGTAGACGGGTGCGGTTGGTCAGTGGGAAATTGTAAATATCTTGAATAGGGCCATGAGGGTGGAAACAGTGCCGTGTCATGGACCAATGGCGCCGATCGATGTCACTCACTGGATGTTTGTCCTGTAAGAGATCGCCCAGAAAATGTTCGATGTTGTCAGGCGTATGACTCGAAACCGTAACGCTGGGGTCCGGCTGGATATCCAGGCTCTTCTGAACTGTGGGTATAGGCGGGCTCTCCTTCATCGCATCACCAGTGGCGTTCGTCTCCCCGGGCTTATCTTCACTGGGTCTGACCTTCCGCGGCTCCTCTTCAGTAGGAAATTGTCGCTCATGCCATGGTACCGGGGCATGAATCAAACGTTGGTGTCGCAGCAACTGACTGCGTCGTTTGAAGAGTTGATCACAATCCTCGCATGGACGCTTGGGTGGCCCATGAATTGAACGTTCGTGGCGCAGTAAAGCATCTTCCCGATTAAATGACCGTGCGCAGGTTATACAAGTATACAGTCCATCGTTGTGGGCGGCCGTGTCGTGGCGACGTAAATTGTCTAGACGAGTAAACTGCTTCTGGCAAGTTGTGTAAGTGAACATCTTGGTGGTTGACAGAGTGTCTGATGAAACGGCCAGGCCGCTTCCCTTTTATAGCACGCTAGCTGGTGATCTATTTTTAGCACACTCAGTTCAACTATCCCCAAGTCGAGGGCCGAGCCGTGACATCTTCGGTAACCTCCGTGTCTCTTCGGGCACCTCCGTGACATCTTCGGTCACCTCCGTGTCTCTTCGGTCACCTCCGTAACTACCCGGCTGTTCCCGTGTAAACCCGGATGGATCTCCGTGTCTCTTCGGTGACCTCCGTGACATCTTCGGTCACCTCCGTGTCTCTTCGGTCACCTCCGTACCGTCAACGATCAGCATGTAGACATATAGAGTATGTACGGCATGTTATGGTATTCATCAGTGCATGAGTGACGCATTCAGCCGATGGGGGTGGTCGGTCAGCTTGGTAACGAAAAACGTGGCATTGGTCACCCTCTCTACGACCCATTGTGTGTCGGGGCGTTGTTGTTGGGCCCATTCCAAGGGATCCACGGTGTCCAGTTTCTCCAGCATCGCCTCTAGCGACGCCCGGATGTTACTGCTCGGGTAAAAATATCGGGATTGGTCTGTGTCCTTATGCTGCAGCACATAACCAAACGCCAGATTCAACTTGAAGGCCGTAGTTTGATCGTTGAAGATGGCTTCCACGTAGCTGCGTAGACGGGCGAGGTCGGTCAGTCGGAAATTGTAGATATCTTGAATAGGGCGATGACGGTAGAAACAGTGCCGGATCATGGGCCAATGGCGCCGATAGATGTCACTCACTGGATGGTCTTCGTGTAACAGATCGCTAGGAACATTTATGGGTTCGTCCACGAAGTGTACTTTGCCCTCCACGTCGTACAAAATCTGGCCCAAGGTCTTGTCGTCGGAATTTGACTGTTGAATTAGGGCGACATCATCATTGGCCCTCGTGCGATGGGTGGGAGTTCCCCTTGTCTCGATATTGATGCCTACGGGCTCTTCTACCTGCAAACGTGGCTGCGGAACAGGGTGTCGTGTGCGTTGGTGTCACAGCAACTGACTGGTCAGTTTGAAAAGCCGACCACATTCTTCGCATGGACGCTTGGGTACTTCATGGTGTGCACGTGTGTGGCGCTGTAAATGATCCGGGCGCTGAAACGACAGTGTACATATCGTACAGTTATTCCGGGCGGTTCCTTCGTGCTTGGTAGCCTCATGACGGCGCAAGTCGTGCAGACGAGTGAATGATTTCGAGCACGTAGTACAAGTGAACATCTTGGTGGTTGACAGAGTGTCTGATGAAACGGCCAGGCCGCTTCCCCTTTATAGCACGCTAGCTGGTATCATGTTCGGGCACCTCCGTGTCTCTTCGGTGATCTCCGTGACATCTTCGGTGACCTCCGTGTCTCTTCGGGTACCTCCGTGACATCTTGGCTGACTTCCGTGACATCTTCGGGCACCTCCGTGTCTCTTCGGCCAGCTCCGTGTCTTTTCGGGAAGTGACCGAAGGGACTCGGAAGCGAACGACATTGTGGGAAAAACCCCACAGACAGGTCAGTACTCCGTCACCGAAAAGACACGGACTAAAGATGGCGGACCTCGCCCGGTGGTGGTGGTGGTGGTGGTGGGAGCTCCCGTGTGGCAGAGCTCTTGGATCGGAGCTCTTGGAGCTCAAAGCGTGTGGAGCTCAGAGCTCGGAAGTCACATTTGCATATGACCTCTGTGAGGTCGCTTCCGCTTCCGTTCACGTGACCGGAATTGACCTTTGACCCCGGCGCGCGCTAACAATACCGGATAAAATTGCGCGCCGAGGTCAAAGGTCAGTTCCGGTCACGTGAACGGAAGCGGAATTGACCTCACAGAGGTCATATGCAAAAGTCACTTCCGAGCTCTGAGCTCCACACGCTTTGAGCTCCAAGAGCTCCGATCCAAGAGCTCTGCCACACGGGAGCTGCCACCACCACCACCACCACCTGGCGAGGTCCGCCATCTTCAGTCCGTGTCTTTTCGGTGACGGAGTGTGAACATGATAGCACATGTACTGACCTGTCTGTGGGGTTTTTGCCACAATGTCGTTCACTTCCGAGTCTCTTCGGTCACTTCCCGAAAAGACACGGAGGTGGCCGAAGAGACACGGAGGTGCCCGAAGATGTCACGGAGGTCACCGAAATGTCACGGAGGTGCCCGAAGAGACACGGAGGTCACCGAAGATGTCACGGAGATCACCGAAGAGACACGGAGGTGCCCGAACATGATACCAGCTAGCGTGCTATAAAAGGGAAGCGGCCTGGCCGTTTCATCAGACACTCTGTCAACCACCAAGATGTTCACTTGTACTACGTGCTCGAAATCATTCACTCGTCTGCACGACTTGCGCCGCCATGAGGCTACCAAGCACGAAGGAACCGCCCGGTATAACTGTACGATATGTACACTGTCGTTTCAGCGCCCGGATCATTTACAGCCCCACACACGTGCACGCCATGAAGTACCCAAGCGTCCATGCGAAGAATGTGATCGGCTTTTCAAACTGACCAGTCAGTTGCTGCGACACCAACGCACACGACACCCTGTTTCGCAGCCACGTTTGCAGGTAGAAGAGCCCGTAGGCATCAATATCGAGACAGGGGGAACTCCCACCCATCGCACCAGGGCCGATGATGATGTCGCCCTAATTCAACAGTCAAATTCCGACGACAAGACCTTGGGCCAGATTTTGTACGACGTGGAGGGCAAAGTACACTTCGTGAACGAACCCATAAATGTTCCTAGCGGTCTGTTACACGAAGACCATCCAGTGAGTGACATCTATCGGCGCCATTGGCCCATGATCCGGCACTGTTTCTACCGTCATCGCCCTATTCAAGATATCTACAATTTTCGACTGACCGACCTCACCCGTCTACGCAGCTACGTGGAAGCCATCTTCAACGATCAAACTACGGCCTTCAAGTTGAATCTGGCGTTTGGTTATGTGCTGCAGCATAAGGACACAGACCAAGCCCGATATTTTTACCCGAGCAGTAACATCCGGGTATTTGACCAACTGTTTACCATCATTAACCGGGCGTCGCTAGAGGCGATGCTGGAGAAACTGGACACCGTGGATCCCTTGGAATGGGCCCAACAACAACGCCCCGACACACAATGGGTCGTAGAGAGGGTGACCAATGCCACGTTTTTCGTTACCAAGCTGACCGACCACCCCCATCGGCTGAATGCGTCACTCATGCGCTGATGAATACCATAACATGCCGTACATACTCTATATGTCTACATGCTGATCGTTGACGGTACGGAGGTGACCGAAGAGACACGGAGGTGACCGAAGATGTCACGGAGGTCACCGAAGAGACAAGGAGATCCATCCGGGTTTACACGGGAACTGCCGGGTAGTTACGGAGGTGACCGAAGAGACACGGAGGTGACCGAAGATGTCACGGAGGTGCCCGAAGAGACACGGAGGTTACCGAAGATGTCACGACTCGGCCCTCGACTTGGGGATAGTTGAACTGAGTGTGCTAAAAATGGATCACCAGCTAGCGTGCTATAAAAGGGAAGCGGCCTGGCCGTTTCATCAGACACTGTCAACCACCAGGATGTTCACTTGCACAACTTGCCAGAAGCAGTTTACTCGTCTAGACAATTTACGTCGCCACGACACGGCCGCCCACAACGATGGACTGTATACTTGTACAACCTGCGCACGGTCATTTAATCGGGAAGATGCTTTACTGCGCCACGAACGTTCAATTCATGGGCCACCCAAGCGTCCATGCGAGGATTGTGGTCAACTCTTCAAACGACGCAGTCAGTTGCTGCGACATCAACGTTTGATTCATGCCCCGGTACCATGGCATGAGCGACAACTTCCTACTGAAGAGGAGCCGCGGGAGGTCAGACCCAGTGAAGATAAGCCCGGGGAGACGAACGCCACTGGTGATGCGATGAAGGAGAGCCCGCCTATACCCACAGTTCAGAAGAGCCTGGATATCCAGCCGGACCCCAGCGTTACGGTTTCGAGTCATACGCCTGACAACATCGAACATTTTCTGGGCGATCTCTTACAGGACAACCATCCAGTGAGTGACATCGATCGGCGCCATTGGTCCATGACACGGCACTGTTTCCACCCTCATGGCCCTATTCAAGATATTTACAATTTCCCACTGACCAACCGCACCCGTCTACGCAGCTACGTGGAAGCCATCTTCAAAGATCAAACTACGGCCTTCAAATTGAATGTCGCTTTCGGGTACATCTTACGTCACAAAAAGACGGACCAATTACGGTATTATTATCCCGGCAATAATATCTATGTGTCTGACCAGCCGTTCACCATCATTAACCGGAGGTCACTAGAGACGATGCTGGAGATACTGGACACCGTGGATGCCTTGAGATGGGCACATCGTCAACGCTCCAACATGCAATGGGTGGTAGAGAGGGTAACCAATGTCACGTTTTTCCTTACCAAGCTGACCGACCACCGCCATCGGTTGAATGCGTCACCCGTGCACTGATGAATACCATAACATGCCGCACATACTCTCTATGTCTACATGCTGATCGTTGACTTGAGCTCAGTAAACACTTGTACCTAATGTGACGGTGCGTTAAATAATAAAACATGGTGTTTGATATTTCAATTTGTTTTGCTGTGAACATACTAAACATACCCAGGGCGGCTCCCCCAGCCTGGGTATGATGTAACATTGGGGATAATAAACTATATAAACATTGCTGAACTTGTTGTTATTCACGACAACCGCTATCCGATTGTATAATACAGAACATATAATGTATAATACAGGACATATATGGTACAATACAGGAAACCTGTGGTATAATACAGCACAGATTTGGTATAATACAGGACAGATACTGTATAATACAGCACAGATTTGGTATAATACAGAACATATATTGTATAATACAGGACAAATATGGTACAATACAGGACAATGACACCCCACAGGACGCATTCGAACCAAGGATGGTCCATCTCTACACCAAATACCTTCCTTCACTGCCCCAAAATTCCCACTTTCGCTACTACTCGTGCTGATGACGTCACCGATGACGTCAAAGATGCTGTGCACATTCCTCAAATCGGGATCTACACCCCGAGAGCTACAAAATGACACCTCACACGACACATTCGGACCAAGGAGGGTCCATCTCTACCCCAAATACCTTCCTGCACTTTCCTAAAATGCCCACTGTCGCTACTACTCGTACTGATGACGTCACCGATGACGTCACAGATAACGGGAACATCCCTCAAATGGGGCTGTACACCCCGAGAGCTACAACATGACACCTCCCAGGACGCATTCGGACCAAGGATGGTCCATCTCTACCCCAAATACCTTCCTTCCCTGCCCCAAAATGTTCACTTTGGCTACTACTCGTACTGATGACGTCACCAATGACGTGAACATCCCTCAAATCGGGGTCTACACCCCGAGAGCTACAAAATGACACCTCCCAGGACGCATTCGGACAAGGGATGGTCCATCTCGACACCAAATACCTTCCCGCACTGCCCCAGAATGGCCACTTTACTTACTACAACCAACTGCGCATGCGCAGATTGACGCGACTTGCATTTAAAAACACGTCATTCTGACTCTACCCCACACAAGCTTCACTTTGACACCTTCCACGACCCATTCGGACCCATAGCGGTCCATCTCTACCCCAAACACACACCCACATACCCCCCAAAATGCCTGCTTTCTATACTACGGGCCAGACTGCGCATGCGCAGAATATTGAAAACGGACGAACTATTAGTCCAGTCGGATGCTCCTCCACGAGAGCTTCAAAATAAGACCTCATACGACACCATAGGATCATTAGGGGCTCACCTAGACCCCAAAACGTCCACCCCGTATGGGCCTATACCCCATAGCCATGCAGTATATGCCTATGGGCTTACCCAGGCCTCGGTGAACTTTTTCCAAAAATTTCATCGTTTCGCTTCGAAACCCTTCCCATCGTGTTCTAAATGACGAGACGTGAAAAACAAGACCAAACAACCCATATCACAATGAACGTGTGTGAATTTCCCAGGTTGAACCTATACTCCCATATAGCCAGCCTATAGGCCTATATACAGACCTCGGTGACTTTTTCCAAAAATTTCACCGCTTCGCTCCGGGACCCCTCCCATCGTGTTTTTCTTGGTGAGACGAGAAAAACGAGACCCCACAACCCATAGTAAAGCCCACGAAAAAAAAATGACCATCCCATACCCCATACAGGCATTTCCCCTTATATTGTATAATACAGACCCCTATTGTAGGGGTAAAGTCCGAGTTCCGCTTTTTATATTTTCGGAAAAAAATCCTAATTTTACATGCACCCACCCCATTGACTTGATAGGCAGGCCCCGATAAGCCCGGGGACCGATATTAGCCCTTTTGGCTAGTGGTGATAGGGGTTTTCCCCTATTGTAGGGGTAAAGTCCGTGTTCCGCTTTTTATAGTTTCGGGAAAAAATCCTAATTTTACATGCACCCACCCCATTGACTTGATAGGCAGGCCCCGATAAGCCCGGGGACCGATATTAACCCTTTTGGCTAGAGGTGATAGGGGTTTTCCCCTATTGTAGGGGTAAAGTCCGTGTTCCGCTTTTTATAGTTTCGGGAACAAATCCTAATTTTACATGCACCCACCCCATTGACTTGATAAGCAGGCCCCGATAAGCCCGGGGACCGATATTAGCCCTTTTGGCTAGAGGTGATAGGGGTTTTCCCCTATTGTAGGGGTAAAGTCCGTGTTCCGCTTTTTATAGTTTCAGGAACAAATCCTAATTTTACATGCACCCACCCCATTGACTTGATAGGCAGGCCCCGATAAGCCCGGGGACCGATATTAGCCCTTTTGGCTAGAGGTGATAGGGGTTTTCCCCTATTGTAGGGGTAAAGTCCGTGTTCCGCTTTTTATAGTTTCTGGAACAAATCCTAATTTTACATGCACCCACCCCATTGACTTGATAAGCAGGCCCCGATAAGCCCGGGGACCGATATTAGCCCTTTTGGCTAGAGTTGATAGGGGTTTCCCCCTATTGTAGGGGTAAAGTCCGTGTTCCGCTTTTTATAGTTTCGGGAACAAATCCTAATTTTACATGCACCCACCCCATTGACTTGATAGGCAGGCCCCGATAAGCCCGGGACCGATATTAGCCCTTTTGTCTAGAGTTGATAGGGGTTTTCCCCTATTTTAGGGGTAAAGTCCGTGTTCCGCTTTTTATAGTTTCGGGAAAAAATCCTAATTTTACATGCACCCACCCCATT
This sequence comes from Hanleya hanleyi, assembly GCA_036873755.1. Taxonomy (NCBI): domain Eukaryota; kingdom Metazoa; phylum Mollusca; class Polyplacophora; order Lepidopleurida; family Hanleyidae; genus Hanleya; species Hanleya hanleyi. The sequence continues at coordinate 23,926 of JAVTVY010053868.1, forward strand.
GACTTGATAGGCAGGCTCCGATAAGCCCGGGGACCGATATTAGCCCTTTTGGCTAGAGTTGATAGGGTTTTCCCCTATTTTAGGGGTAAAGTCCGTGTTCCGCTTTTTATAGTTTCGGGGAAAAATCCTAATTTTACATGCACCCACCCTATTGACTTGATAGGCAGGTCCCAATAAGCCCGGGGACCGATATTAGCCCTTTTGGCTAGGGTTGATAGGGGTTTTCCCCTATTTTAGGGGTAAAGTTCCGTGTTCCGCTTTTTATAGTTTCGGGAAAAAATCCTAATTTTACATGCACCCACCCCATTGACTTGATAGGCAGGCCCCGATAAGCCCGGGGACCGATATTAGCCCTTTTGGCTAGGGTTGATAGGGTTTTCCCCTATTTTAGGGGTAAAGTCCGTGTTCCGCTTTTTATAGTTTCGGGAAAAAATCCTAATTTTACATGCACCCACCCCATTGACTTGATAGGCAGTCCCCGATAAGCCCGGGGACCGATATTAGCCCTTTTGGCTAGAGGTGATAGGGGTTTTCCCCTATTTTAGGGGTAAAGTCCGTGTTCCGCTTTTTATAGTTTCGGAAAAAATCCTAATTTTACATGCACCCACCCCATTGACTTGATAGGCAGGCCCCGATAAGCCCGGGGACCGATATTAGCCCTTTTGGCTAGAGTTGATAGGGGTTTTCCCCTATTGTAGGGGTAAAGTCCGTGTTCCGCTTTTTATAGTTTCGGGAACAAATCCTAATTTTACATGCACCCACCCCATTGACTTGATAGGCAGGTCCCAATACGCCCGGGGACCGATATTAGCCCTTTTGGCTAGAGGTGATAGGGGTTTTCCCCTATTGTAGGGGTAAAGTCCGTGTTCCGCTTTTTATAGTTTCGGGAACATATCCTAATTTTACATGCACCCACCCCATTGACTTGATAAGCAGGCCCCGATAAGCCCGGGGACCGATATTAGCCCTTTTGGCTAGAGTTGATAGGGGTTTCCCCCTATTGTAGGGGTAAAGCCCGTGTTCCGCTTTTTATAGTTTCGGGAACAAATCCTAATTTTACATGCACCCACCCCATTGACTTGATAGGCAGGCTCCGATAAGCCCGGGACCGATATTAGCCCTTTTGGCTAGAGTTGATAGGGGTTTTCCCCTATTTTAGGGGTAAAGTCCGTGTTCCGCTTTTTATAGTTTCGGGAAAAAATCCTAATTTTACATGCACCCGCCCCATTGACTTGATAGGCAGGCTCCGATAAGCCCGGGGACCGATATTAGCCCTTTTGGCTAGAGTTGATAGGGGTTTTCCCCTATTGTAGGGGTAAAGTCCGTGTTCCGCTTTTTATAGTTTCGGGAACAAATCCTAATTTTACATGCACCCTCCCCATTGACTTGATAGGCAGGCCCCGATAAGCCCGGGGACCGATATTAGCCCTTTTGGCTAGAGTTGATAGGGGTTTTCCCCTATTGTAGGGGTAAAGTCCGTCTTCCGCTTTTTATAGTTTCGGGAACAAATCCTAATTTTACATGCACCCACCCCATTGTCTTGATAAGCAGGCCCCCGGGGACCGATATTAGCCCTTTTGGCTAGAGTTGATAGGGGTTTCCCCCTATTGTAGGGGTAAAGTCCGTGGTCCGCTTTTTATAGTTTCGGGAACAAATCCTAATTTTACATGCACCCACCCCATTGACTTGATAGGCAGGCCCCGATAAGCCTGGGGACTGATATTAGCCCTTTTGGCTAGAGTTGATAGGGGTTTTCCCCTATTGTAGGGGTAAAGCCCGTGTTCCGCTTTTTATAGTTTCGGGAACAAATCCTAATTTTACATGCACCCACCCCATTGACTTGATAGGCAGGCCCCGATAAGGCCGGGACCGATATTAGCCCTTTTGGCTAGAGTTGATAGGGGTTTTCCCCTATTGTAGGGGTAAAGTCCGTGTTCCGCTTTTTATAGTTTCGGGAAAAAATCCTAATTTTACATGGACCCACCCCATTGACTTGATAGGCAGGCCCCGGTAAGCCCGGGGGCCGATATTAGCCCTTTTGGCTAGAGTTGATAGGGGTTTTCCCCTATTGTAGGGTAAAGTCCGTGTTTCGCTTTTTATAGTTTCGGGAAAAAATCCTAATTTTACATGCACCCACCCCATTGACTTGATAGGCAGGTCCCAATAAGCCCAGGGACCGATATTAGCCCTTTTGGCTAGGGTTGATAGGTGTTTTCCCCTATTTTAGGGGTAAAGTCCGTGTTCCGCTTTTTATAGTTTCGGGAAAAATCCTAATTTTACATGCACCCACCCATGACTGGATGCCCCTTCACGAATGCTTCACTTTGATACCTCACTCGATCCAATCGGACCATGCAGCGTATTTGAAGTCTGGGGACTACTTTTTCTCCGCGGAAGCTTTTTCCCGCGACCGCATCACCGCCAGACCGCATTACCGCGGAGGAATACACACGGCCGATTCAACCAGACCGGAAGTGACGTCATACGGGACTGGTAGCGCCCCCTGTCTCTCCTCCACGTACCCTCCACAAAAGAGTTATCTCCCCCGGCAAAATTGGCGGGTATTTGCGGTCTACCTACTACTGTCTTGGGACGTCGAAACATGCCACGTTATCTCTGAGACAAGCTTGCTATTCACCGTTTTCATAACCCCTGCTGTTTTGCGCGGGAACTGGATAGTGGCGTCAAGAAGCGTCAGCTACTGACACATGTTAACTCAATGCAGACTGCACACATAATATAATATAATATAATATATTATAATCGAGCAAATCTCCGCTAAGATCTACCCGATTTTCATTCTGTTTAGGGATTATAAAATCTGAAGAGATGCCCATTTCAGAAATGTATACTTTGAAAAATATTTCCTTTCAAATCATTGCGAAATATTTACATAAAAAGATGGTGCCCATTCGCCGGGAATTTTTGCGATATACCCACGTTCGGTTTTTTTATCATTTTCCTTTCTGTATCTTTAGCCGTTTTCTTGTAATGTTTAAGAGAAAACGTGAAAACGAAAGTTCTGGGAGCCGGTCGGAATATTGGGCGATATGCTGACACAGGCGCATCTGTAAATCAGAATATAATCATCCAGCAAAACAACAGCAAATATGGCCAGTATTCATGTGTTTTTTTAATATCGACCATCAATATAACTTAAAGATGTTATGGCAGGACTGCGTTTATGACAACCATATTCGCTGCTTTGCTATTTTGTATATATACAAATTCCACACATTACTCATCCATTGCACGTCGTCGCCATAATGGGTCGAATCTTCGATGAAAAATTCCAAAGAAAACGAACAAGGCGGAATATGTATCAGTGTAAATAATTTATTCCCGCCTAATACCACTCGTACCAATCGCCAAGCAACAGGTATCACTAATTAATATACCACGTGCATTAAGGGTATTGTTACCAGGAAATATTTGGCCAATATCCAATTCGCAGCCGCTATGATATGACCTCAGTCCTTGCGGTGGAGTATATCTGATCGTGCTATGTTTGACATGACTGAACTGGAAAAATATTTGTTTTAATGGATAACAATTTCTTTTCTGGGGAAGAATTTGTTGTAAGATATTTATAGTTGCAACATGTTTGTTGTCATCCCTAAAATTCCCAAATAACTCGAAAGTATGAAAAGTCACACACATAAAACTTAGGATCCCTTGATGCACTCAGTACAAAAGTGTGGGATATTCCAATAAGCATGTGATTAAAGATATTTGTAGACTCACTCACAATTGGCGATTAATCTCCCAATAAAACCCTGTCGAATGTCCTTTTTGTCAGTAAGTGTTGTTGTTTGTTCCCATAAGATTTAGTATTCTGGTCCGTATACAATGG
>JAVTVY010053869.1:0-27291 GCA_036873755.1 Hanleya hanleyi
AGCTTCCTGACGAAGTGCGTTTTGGCGGATCCCGTCGGTCCTGCGATGACGCAGGTGAAGGGATGCTGCCACCGAGGGTCCATGGTTGGAGGTGTATCCGTTGTCGTGGTAACCCGCTCTTGTAAATTTGGTACGAGTGAACTGGAGTGATGGTGGTGGGCACAACGTCGGTTGTCGTTGTCTGTTCACGTTCAGGGATGATGATGGTGGTGATGGGTACAACGTGGGTCGTCGTCGTTGTCGGTTCACTGTGAGGTATGAAATCCGGTGGGTCTTCAGACGTAGTGGATGTACTTGGTGTAAGTGTGGAGCTTACACTCGTTGTGGCTTGTACACGGGGTGTGGAGGTGGTGGTGACTGGGCTGGATACGACTGGTGCTGTCTGTAGATCGGTTTCACTGGTGGCTGGTGTTCTCAGTTGGTTAAGTAACGTGCTGACATAGGCTACGTCGTAAAACACACCTCCGTACAACACATTCAGCAGGGTTAGCACTAGTACACCAAAGCCTACTTGCACTTTGCGCGTTTTGGAAGACGCTGTGTTCAGAGACGGTTGCACCGTGTTCATGGTTGGACGTGGAATGAAGGAGGACGGTAGTGGTGTCTGGTTTTATAGCCGTTTCACCTGGTTGGCAGCGACCCAGGAATTGAAGGAACTGGGCCAGCCTGGCCATTTCACGAAATGAAACAGTTTGCCACGTCGACGTTCCGTTTTCAAAATCTGTTCCACCGTGTAGTAGTCTTGCTGTGTTTTTACAACAGGCTGTAATTCCGTGTCGTAAAACGTCCCCAGCAACGTTTCCCCTTGGAGATCTTCCGGTTCATAGACTCGCCGCTGTCGGGGTAGGCGCCGTTTAATCAGGAAGTGCTCATCGCTCCAGTTGGGCAAGTAACTTTTCTCGAACTTGTCCTTGACTTTACTGATCCGTACAGGGTCCCCGACCTTGAACATCTCCTTCGTCGTTCGCTGCGATGGCCTGGGGTACAAGACACGCCGGACTTGGGCTTCATTGCGTTGGGTCACGGTAATGGGGCTCTCTGTATACTTCGATGATAGGCTCGATTGTAACCCTCACCAGTTTCGGGAGAACATCGATGTACCGCCTTGTATTCTTATAGGTGAAATATTTATACATACGACCTTTAAATGTCCTGTTGAACCTTTCCACCACGGATGCCTTGGTCTCGTTGTACGTATGGAAGAAGAAGACCTTCTGGGCTTTCAGAAAGGCTTGGAACGGTCTGTTGAGGAATTCCGTGCCTTCGTCGGTTTGCATATACAAAGGTTTGCGCCCGGTCTTGAAGATGTCTTTGAACGCCGCTATGAGATTCGCCCCCGTTTTCGTCCGGATGGGTACCACCCACGCATACTTGGATAGGATATGGATGCACGTCAAGATATACCGATTCCCATCGTTGTGTTTGGCAAAGGCGCTCATATCGATCAAATCCGCTTGCCACTGGGCATCTATTCCTCCCACGATGACCCGGTTCCGTAGAAAATGGCGACGGACAGCTCGATGTAAGGTATAGGTGTCTTGTTTTCTTAACCAATCTCGGACTTGGGTACGTTGTATCCCCTGGGGTTTGGCCGCTCGATAGAGAGCCGACAATGCACTATAGGCCGCCGGACTGTCGGGACTGTAGTATAAGTTATCCAACACCTTCTCCCAGCGCTTCATGGTGACACAATGATGATGGACCCGGAGAGTATGGTTTATTTATAACAAGTTTCTACCACCGTTGTGTTGGTTGACTCAGTTCAGCCGGGTAATCAATGGCATCGTCGTCGTCGGGTTCATGTAGTTGTTGTTCATGGGGTTCAGCCAGCGCGTCCTCCATAGCACGAGCCCACTCCAACTCGTCTGATGATCGCTGGTCCGGTGTAAACAGCTGGTCCACAATAGGCACTACTTTCTCCAAGGCTGACCACAGATGGGGATCTAGGGTGAAGCTTCGCGTAGCATCTTGGTAGTGGCCCAGGCGTGCGAAGAAAGGCCCACGGTATACGTAGATGGCATTGTCTATGTGGATGAGGTGTCCGTCGAGCTCATCGCTCAACACCCGTTTAAATTTGGTCCAGCCGTCACGCTGTAGCGTCACCGTATTCGATACGGTCTCAGCGGGCGCCCAGCAAATAGCTCCACAGTCTTCCACCAGGGTGACTTTATCTTCATACACGTGTAACCCCACCTGGGGTGTAAGGGGCAGGATGGCTCGTAGGACGGATGACATGCTTGCTCCAATGTCGAACGGTGAATGACACACACTCTGTCTGACCCTGGTATTTATAGTGTCAATACCACAGCGCCAGGGTGAATAGGGCACAGACTAGTATGAGGCCAACCAGCCGGTGCTGGTTCCGGCGTGAGCGCTCGTGGTCCATAGCCCGAGCATCAAGGATGGCTGTCATAGTCCAGTAGTGGTGAGTGATGGCACGCCTCTCCATCGAGTGCACTCTGTGGAGGACCGCTTCTGTGAACTCGTTCAGGATCTGGCGTCGTCCCTCGTTGTCGTCGCCATCTGCAAACATGGACCGGACCACTGCTCGGTAACCCGTGAATGAATTCACCACGGTGGCATACTGTAAAATGCGAGTCGCATGGGGCTGGGTCTCCGCCATGGCTCTGCAACCGTAGAAATGAAGGTGTAGGATCCAGAGGGACGTGTTTTATAGACCAGGTCACACATGCACGCCTAGCTCTACGGGTGTAGTCCGTGATACGTACTATTCTGATGGATTAGTGCAAGGCAACAACAACAAACAGGTCAGCGGGCCGGGGGAAACCCCCCAGCCAGGGTGTACATTCCGTGGGACTACTTTCTGCCCGCGGAGGCAGACCACATCATCACCAGACCGCATCACCGCGGAGGAATACATGGAACTATTTTTGACCTGCAAAGGCTATCTATTGTCCCGGAACTATAGCCTAGACAGGTCAGTACATGCTTTGATCACGTGATCGCCAGATGACCTTGAGACCCCTTAAATTTTACCCGGGGGAACAAATATGTAGGTCAATCCTAAGGAATTTCAGTTTTATATACTACTTAGCCTGTCCTATAAATTTGTGTACTTCCGCTTTGGGCGTGGATATAATTTGTCACGGAAAGTGGTCCCGTTTCATTCCAACGTGGTCAATTTGTCATATATATAAAGACGGCAGTCCAGTATTGGAGAGAGAAGGATTTGACAACATAACTCTATAATATCAGGTATTTACCCAAAGCAATCACCAAAATCATTCTGGTTGCTATATTGGCATTATCGTCATATATAAATTATAGCAATTTATATACCTGTTTATGCGGCCATTGACGAGTGGTTACAGCACTGCAGACATTGACGGTTGTACTAAACGGTTTACAACTGCTGAGATTCATCTTCACTGTATCGTATCGTTCGTCTCTCTTTTTGTAACCGCCGCAACGCGGCCGGGGATTTTAAAATGGTTCTTGCTTCTTTGAGTCCGTGGATTTCCGTGGATGTCTGTCGGAATTTTCCGCAAGCGATAACTTGGAAACGCTTTTCAGGATTCTTCCAAAATTCGGCATACGCATTCCTTGCGACAAGACGCCAGTTGGTATTGCATTTCAGCAACATCTGTCTGTGTCAAAATGGGTCTTGCTTCTTTGTGTCCGTGGATGCCTGTTAAAATTGTTCTCAAGTGATAACGTCCAAACGCTTTGTCGGATACTCCCGAAATTCGGCATACGCATATGTTGCAACAAGACGCTGGTTGCTACTGCATTTCAGCAACATCTGCCTGAAGGTGGCGCCACTGAGTTTCGCTTCTTCGTGTCCGTTCCAGTTAAAATGGGTCTTGCTCTCTTTGTGTCTCTAACTTCCAAAAGCTTTGTCGGAATGTAATTTAGGATATACACTCCTTGTGACCAGACATGGGTTGATATTGCGTTTCAGCAAGATCCACCTGAAGGTGGCGCCACTGGGTCTTGTTCCAATCTTCTGTGCATGTGGGTGGTTTCCATTCAAATTCTTCACAAGCGATAACTTCCAAATGCTTTGTCTAATTAGGCATGCCTTATGTGTTTGTCATTTTTCTTCTTCCTTCCGGTTCTCGCTGTTAGTTTTGAATTTCATATCGCTTTAATTGAAGAACACCATTTTCTTAAATTTGCTGTCCTGTCCTTCTATTCCACATCATATGATTTACACTAAAGCTTTTGCAGGAACCGTATTTTATTTCAGAAGTATAATATGAAATAACTGGCGGGGAAATCCCCGCAGTACTGAACCCCTGTTTTTTTAATTTCGTGTCATCTTAAATGAAGGACAACATTTCCTTCAATTTTGCTATCAAATAATTATATTCCACATCATATGATTTACCCCAAAGCTTTTGCACGAACCATATTTTATTTCAGATGTATAACATGAAATACCGAACACGCTTTTGTTTTGTTTTTTTGAATTTCGTGTCATCTTAAATGAAGGACAATATTTCCTTCAATTTTGCTAGCAGTTAATTGTATCTCACATCATATGATTTACCCTAAAGCTTCTGCACGAACCATTTGTGTCCACACGTGTAACTTACTATATTAATTACAACTGAGTTCCTAAAGTTTGGGTGCACAAGTTTGAATTCCACCTTGTCGTTTTTCGGACTGACAGATGATGGCATGCAGTTGTCAGTGTGGTTGTTTCATGTACAGGGAGCTTTCTATGGCTTTCATGTCAGCACACGTACCACTACCCTCAAGAAGAGCATGTCCCCACCCCCAGGGCGCCGAGCCGCACCCTCCATCTCCCAAACTAGCCCTCGCCCGACCCTCATATATTGTGTTTGAGCATATATATCTCCAATATATCTTGGCAGAAGCTGAAATTTGTGTGTTGTCTGCAACATTGGGCTAATATTGGGATAATTGCAACCCCAAAAGGTTTCATTTTATCAGGCACGGACATATGTTTTTGTATTTGGTAAATGGGTCCCTTGTCTATAGATCTTGCTTGGAATTGTTTTTCGTGCCAATCCGCTTCTGAGTGGCGCCACCACGGGCCAATTTAAAATTGCATCTCCAGACAATAACTTTTGAAAACCTTAAGGATTCTTTCCAAATTTGGTGTGATGGTACCTTGCCTCAAGATCTGGCTTGAGAATGTTTTTCATGTTGATAGGGGGACCACCTGAAAGCCAAGTAAAGTGTTTCCAGACAATAACTTTTGAAAACCTGAACCGATTCATTCCAAATTTAGTGTGTAGGTACCTCGCCTCAATTTCTCGTTTGGCATTGTTTTTCATGCCGATCCACATATAGGTGGTGCCACCTCGGGGCAAATTTAAAATTAGGTTTCCGGACAATAACTTTTTAATACTTTAATGAATTCTTTCCAAGTTTGGTATACATGTACCTTACCTGAAGGTTTCACCTGGTATTGTTTTTCCTGTCGATTTGCTCATAGGTGGCGCCACTTGTAGGCCAAGTTACCATTTTCTATTTCCAATGTCAAGGGATCTTGCCTCAAGATCTCAGTTGGGATTATTTTTTATGCCTATCTTCCTACACTTGGCGCGACCTGAGGGTCAAGGTAAACTCGCATTTCGGGACAGTAACTGTTGGACCTTAACGGATTCTTTTAAATTTGGTATGTGGGTACCTACCCTCAAGGCATCTTATGGAGCCATGTTAATGATGTTTTTCTTAAGTTTTATGTTTTTACTTTCTTCACAAATAATGAATGTTTCCTTTACTAAAGATGAAAAAGGCATGCCTCCAATCGTATTCGATCGACTGTATCTCGTTTCTTCAATAATTTGTTTTTGGTCAATAACTTGACTGCATGCTCATCAGATTCTTCTCAAATTAGCATGCATGTACCATGCCAGGAGATGTTACATGGGATTGCCTTTCACTCACTTGCACTTACAGGTGGCGCCATCTGGTGGCAAAATCCCAAATTTGTCTCCGGGTAATACCATGACCTAAGATGTCGCTTGAGATTGCATTTCGCCCACTTGCGCCTATAGGTGGCGCCACCAGGTGTTAAAATCAAAATTTGTTTTCAGCCATTAACTTGAGAACTGCTCATCGGAATCTCCTCAAATTTAGCATGCCTGTATCATGCCAGGAGATGTTGCGTGGGATTGCCTTTCGCTCACTTTTACTCACAGGTGATGCCACCTGGTGGCGAAATACCAGATTTGTTTCCGGGTAATAACTTGAGAACCGCTCGTCAGATTCTTCTTAAATCTGGTATGAATATACCATGACATATGATGTCGCTTGGGATTGCGTTTCGCCCACTTGTGCTTACAGGTAGCACCATCTCGTGTCAAATGTAAATGTGATTTCGCTCATCGGATTTTTCTCCAATTTGGTATGCAGATACCATGCCATGATATGTCTCTTGGGATTGTATTTCATCTGCTTCTGCATACTGGTGGCGACACCTGGTGGAAAAATCTGAAATTTGTTTCTGGCAATAATTTGATAACTGTTCATCGGATTCTTCTCAAATTTGGTATTCATATGACATAAGAGTCCACTTGGAAATGTGTTTCGCACACTTGTGCATACAAATCCAAATTTGGTTTCCGGGCAATAACTTGAAGACCCCTCTTCAGATTCTTCCCAAAGTTCGTATGCTGATACATGTACCATGCTTGGGATTGGGTTTCGCCCACTTGCACCTACAGGTGGCAACACCTGGTGGCAAATTTAAATTTTGGTTTCCGGCAAGAGGTTGAGGATGCATTCAGCTTCTCGTCAAATTTGGTTTGCAGATAATATGCCTTGAGATGTCACTTAATGGGGTCGCCTCTCGGTTACATACTTTCCATGCTTCACTGCTTGGAAACTATATTACAGAAGCAATCAACGGTCAGTCAACCGTTCTAAGTTGATTTTAAAACTTGGGAAGGCAGAAAGACCCTTCCGCATCCAACGCCTATGAAGTTGCAGTTGCCTCCCTCATGTATATCCCCTGAGACCAACAATGCTAAAAAATATTGCTGCTATTTCGGCGGGCGACTTAGCATCCTCTGGCTGCTTGTTACATTTATTAAACATTATATATATTTGCAACCAGATCGCTTCCTTTCTTTTCTTTCTGTCTGTGGTTCACTAAAGTTGACGAGCGCTATCTTCACTTATTACCTCTGCCATATCAGTACTAATAGTCACCTAGCCACAACTGTTCCTATCAATAATGCCTTCGGTTGATAGTCACAGATGACATGTATGGATCTCCGTGTGCTATAACCCGTACCGTATAAAAGTCCATTTTGATGCCCCTTACCTGTTATGTTCGGGAAGCTAATTCCTTCTTTTCCACGCTTGTCGCTTTTATTAAAGTTTCCGGCGTGGTGATTAGCTGTACACGAGCCTTTTTCACATCGACCCTGACCTTCCCCATATTACGGTAGACGCCATATTGCGTGTATTTGGGCCACTACGCATGCGCAGTTACACAATACACGTCATCTGTGACTATCAACCAAAGGCATTATTGATAGGAACAGTTGTGGCTAATAGTAATCCTGACGAAAACTCCTCTACAATACATTTGGCAATTCCCATTCCTTCTAATCATTTGTTAATCGTATTCAACACATCCAGCATCATTTCATTCCAAGTACACCCAAAACTAGTTGAGCTACCTACACTGACAAGTGTCTAGAGTCACTTCAGGTCAAACATATACCAGGCTGGTCTTGACTGGCGCTAAAGTCGACCCGTTTCAGCCTAAGCACATCCCATGCTGGTTTAAGCTTGCGCATTCGATACTTTACCGATCGTTTTAGGTCGAGCACAATCCATACTGGTTTAGGCTGGTGACATTCCACACATCGAAATCCTGATTTAGAAGGTTAACCTTCCGTAAGCATGATATCCAGGTTTGGCATATTGTCTTGGTTCTAGATGTAAGCCGTACTACGTCGGACATTACACGTTTGTTTTGCTGGGTATTCTTGCATTTACCAGGTTTACCTCATATTGAGGCGTTTGCTCCATCAGGCGCTCTCGATGCTCGTCCATTTACATCAGATTAGTTAGTTATTTGAGCTGATCTGTCATTACGGCTCCCGAGCTAGCGAGTCTTATTCGGTTTATGCCAGTGCTGGGGGCCGTATGGTTAATTCATAGTCTCGACGAGAACAACTGCAACAAAATCGCGGCTGAGATACTATAATACTATAATACTAAGGCTACCTTTGAGAATCATCTATATTCTAAAGTCTGAACGTGAGGTTTCGAGAGTAGCTTTCATGTCGAGTCATATGGATGATTTTTATTCGCCAGACGTCGTCAACGTTTCCCACCTCGTACATATCTGTCCAATTTATTATCTGTACGTGATAGGATTCTGCTGATAGACTGTTAGTCCCCGAAGCTCGCCCTCTGCCCATGTCATATGACAAATATATGTAGGCTTATTGTCTTGGTGGGATATTAAAGCCGAAAGACGTCGGACATTACAGGATAGTTTGTTCTGTGCATTGTTGTATTTACAGTGTTGAGGCGTTAACTCCATCACGGCCTCGATGCTTTTCCATACGTAAACTGAACTAATCTGTCATCACAGCTCCCGAGCTAGCGTATCTAATTCCGCTTAAACCGGTGCTAGGGTCGTGTGGTTGCTTCATAATCCCTGCATGAACAGATGCATTAAACGCGCGGCTGAGATACTAAATCTATGTTCGAGAATCCTCCGTATTCTAGATTCTGAAAGTGGAGTACCGAGAGAATCTTTCCTGTGGAGTCACATGGTTGTTTTTACCTCCGTCGATCAGACGGAGGTCTAGGAGCGCAACGTGAAATCGCCCGCCAAATAATTGTCATATGGGGAACCCACGACTCATAGTATTTCCAATAGGGATCGTCATGGTTCCCGACGAAATCTTGAGGCACATTTCTTTGGACACAATTGAAATAATGGGGTTCCCCATTGCACTGCATTGCAGTGGGCCATGCTTCTGTAGTCGGGTTCCACCTCAATCTCGAAACTAGAGCTATCCGGTCCTGTGAACCTCAAACGACCTTGCTAAATCAGGTCAGATTTCCTCTCCCCCCTTTGGCTAAACTACACCCTTTCTCTCCCTCTTTTCCCCATCAAACGAAAGCTTGTGAAAATCTAGGAGGCAGGAAATATTCCCTTTCCACCAGCAAACACGTTATTAGGCTCTATTTCCCGAAATAAAATTTACGGTGGGGAAGGTCACCAAGGTCGCACAAACCAAGATGTCAGCCGCCGTACGGGAGAATTATTTACTGTGAGTCACTTCCAATATTCGAAATATTTAGTCATATTTATACATAGTTTATATATTTTTACACTGTTCCAGCTTTTATTTTTCCTCTTTCGCATGTCACCATTATTACTGATCGCTAATCTCTCCCTGATCAACCAAATCAGCACTCGGAAATTGGCGTTTTCGGTGTTGTTGCCGTGTCGTGGTCTATCCATGAATACATTTTGGTTTATTTCTTAGTTCCTTGCCTCTCCCACGACTGCACATTAATGCGAAAATGTTCTCTGACATGTCCTATAAGAGACACCTGTCTCGATCCGTGATCAAAAGACAAAAAACACGAAAAAATCCACCTGTATAAACATTACACGGGGTTGTTGTTTTCCATTTCCGGGTTTGTAGTTTGAGTCATTTCTTGTTTCCAAGAGTGTTTCACTACTCCAGATCTATGTGAACATGTTCTATGACATATGTTCTAACGCAGATCAGTCTCGATCCATCGAACTATAGCCAATTAGTCGTTAAATCAATAACCGAACAAAGGGGGCGTGGTCCATATACTTGTAATGTTGTGTAAACTGCATGTTTTATTTTTCGTTTATTTTTTATTTTGCTGCATGTTTGGGCCCGGAAAAAGTATCCGTAATCTTCCACTGATATATAACGTAGATGGCAAACCTGTCTCATAGTCTGTGAAACCCAAATTGTATGAAACTTCAACGCAAACAACATGTGCTATTTTTCTTTGTTTTTATTCAAAATTCATGTTTACTTTTGGGTCAAATTTATATTTCCATGCTTGATTGAGACTGGAAATGCATTGAAAAACTTCCACCAGCATGTCCCGTAGCCCATAAGACTTTTACGTGGTCTGCCAAATCAAAATTGTGCGATTTATCAACGCGCAGCACATCTACCAAATTCATGTATTTATTATGTAAAATGCAGGTTTGCTTTTTTCTGCAAATTCATATTTCCCTGCCTGTTTCAGATTAATAAACCATTAACAAAGTTTTGATAACATGTGGCGTAGATGATAAACCTGTCACGTAGTCCTTGAAATCCAAATTGTGCGAAATTTCAACGCAAACAACATGTACAATATTGTAGCATTTTTGTGTAATAGTCATGTTGATTTTTGGGTCAAATTCATATTTCCTTCCTTGCTTGGGACTGGGAATGCATTGAAAAACTTCTGACAACATGTCCCGTAGCCCATAAGACTTTCACGTAGTCTGCCAAATCAAAATTGTGCGATTTATCAACGCGCAGCACATGTACCAAATTTATGTCTTTATCATGTAAAATGCAGGTTTGCTTTTTTCTGCGAATTCATATTTTCCTGCCTGTTTCGGATTGGAAAACAATCAATAAAGTTCCGCCAACATGTGTCGTACATGATAAACCTGTCACGCAGTCCGTGAAATCCAAATTGTGCGAAACTTCAACACAAACAACATGTACTATATTGTAGTATTTTTGTGTAATAGTCCGGTTGATTTTTGGGTCAAATTCATATTTCCCTGCCTGTTTCGGACTGGAAAACCATCAGTAAACTTCTGCAAACATGTGCTGCTGCCCATAACAGTATCATGTAGTTCACAAGCCAAAAACGTGTGATTCACAGCAACATGTCACATGTATAAGCTTATACATGTACAATGTCATATATGGCATGTTTACTTTTGAATTAATTTCATATTCCAGTCATGGCATTTACCTGGAGAGCATTGAAAAACTTCTGCAGACATGTGCCGCTGCCCGTAACTGTATCACGCAGTCCACAGACCACTAATCCTGCAATTTACCGCGACATAGCACATATACATGTACAATGCTATGTGAATGGCATATGTTTACCTTTAAATTTATTTCATAGTTCCAGCCATGAACTTGATGTAAGATACAATAATCTTCTGCCAACATGTTGTAAAGTCCATAAACCTGTCACGTAGGCCATGAAGCACATAAGCATCGGAGTCAGTGATTGGCCACAACCCCCCTCCCCCCCACATTGGATATCAGCTGATTCCTCAGGAAATAAACATTACGCATGTAATGATGACCGGCAGAGTGATACATGTGTCAATCGGTCAGACATTTTCAAGGATGCCCAGTTTTAACTTAAAACAACCATGCCGGACTTCATTCCTTCTCTCAGAATAATTGGATCTAAATTTTACAAAACCTGCAGCCCTCAATAGCTCCTGGATCTAGACCACATAAATGAAGGGATCTAGTTTATCGGTGCTATGGCAAAAATATCATGTAGAATGGGATTGTGTGGATAATATCAGATTCATGAAAGTTGAAATCCTGCAGCATGCTCCACCAATATCATCAAAGGTCATATAACTTTCTGGTCTGCGCCAGTGTGGATCTATACTTTTTGGGGTTTTTTTTTTTTACAAAATTATGTCCCTTGACCAGGTGAGGACTTGAATGTGTCAGAAATAATGTAGCTTCTAGAAACAAAGACTTCATTTCCTGAGTACCACGGTGTTATATATTGTTATGATTGGCTTAACTTTAGCTGCTGAAGATATTTCTAATTTGAGGGTACTGGGCAATCATACTAAATTTATTTTCATAACTTCATTTATTTTCACAATAAGCAACATAATCGAGATTAGCAAGTGAAGTTTTACAACATAATATAATACGCATCATGCATCTCCTTCAGTTTAGTGTAGACATATATACCCTTGGATATCTGTTACCCTGATTCAGTCATAATATTGTCTGTATTATATTGATGTCGACAAGGAATATACATAATTATTTGATAGTATTATTAATTGTATGTTGTTTATGATTAACATGAACTTTTTATTCGCTGGAATCCAGCCATTTGTTCCATATGGGCAATATTCTCATCAGCCATCACCATTCAATATGAATGTGATGCATGTACAAGTCCATGGTAATTGATACATTATGGTGAAGGTGACCTGTAACACCAGTATACAAAATTATTCCGAGCCATTGAATCCGCACATGATGCTGAGACAGATCAGAACGAAGTGTCGTAAAATCAGATGTGTTTTGTAGAGGATTCTGTCAATGAGGATGCTATACTGTACACATACAAAATATGAAGTGTTGATGTGTAGGGCCTATACCATAAAATCACAAGCAAGTTGGTAAAACTAGGCACACAGGGTCTCATTTCTGCCGCTAACGTGATGATTTGGGTGGGGGTGTCCTCTCATGGGGAGGTGTGGGTGGGAAGGGGCCTAATGTCTCAAGCAGTATTCCAGGTTTTCCATCAATATACTCTATTCCATACCCCAATATTTCAAGCACGTGAAATCAAAGAAATATTATTTGCGGGGAATGTGACTTCCACATCCCTAGCTGGATATGCTAGTGGGGAACCCTCAATCTCACGTTAATTACCATTGATGAAGTTCACGTCAACAAATGCAAAATTGAGCTTGGCATCCGGCCCTATGTTATTCAGTGATGTACTATTCCCCTACTGACCCTGTTGCCTCGACGGAGGTCTTTGCGCTCATTCAGCGCTTGTTTATTCATCAGACGTCGTCAACGTTTCTCATCTTTTACATATCTCTCCAACGTAAATCTTTCTCTTATAGTTGAACATCTCGTACATAGTTCTGATCCGGTGGTTGACTACACTTCAGCCCTCCTTCTTTTCGTTCTCTTATTTGGTAAACTCCTAAGTTGAATGATCTTATGTACATATATGCTTTTATATATTCGGAGGGCGTTCGTCTTCTAAAATTTACAAACTTTCCCCCTTTTTTACACAGTACGACTATAATGGCTACACAGTGTGGAAATAGGTATATGATTTGACGATCGTTTGATCGTTGTCATTTTGGCATCCTTCACACCGGTACCCGTGGGGTGTCATATGTCCGCTTCCCTGCGTGGAGGAGTGAATTAATGAGAGGCTTGCACAATAAGATCCAAAGATAAAACCGAACGTTCTAGTTATATCAGTTGCTAAACAGGAATTCTATGACACTTGTGTCAATAACATCGAGCTAACCGTGCAATTATTACACGTCTCAGCACGGTTATGTGAAATCAACACCCGTCAAGTGCAGGTGTTCATTGGGAGATTCCATTCCACAAGTCGGATGAGGGACGTCTGCTTTCATACAAGTAACAATCGAATAAAACAAACAAATAAATTACAAGATGAAATTTCTTTCTCAAGTTTAACTGTTGTTTCCATCGTGAAATTGATTAACAAAGTGACACAAATAGACATACATCCACGTAATTTCCACACAGCTGATGCAGCAGACAGTATCACTCCCCATTTGAGAGACCACATACACTTGTTTTATTCAAGAAAGGGGAGAAAGGCTGTCCAAGTTTAAAATATGTTTTCAACTTTTCATTATAATCTTTGTTGATAATCAATTTGGGTAGTGCAATTGAATTGAATTGTTTTCACAGGCGTGCTCAATGGTTATTTTATGCACGGATAGTGTGGGAAAGATTATAAATTGTAGGGCGCGGGCTTCGCCCTTGCTATAAAATATAAACTTTCCTATGTAAACATTATTTCTTACTCGACAAACAGAAGTGAGAATAGCAGAATCTGATTAGATAAATGGGATTTCGCAAATCTCTATTAGTTGGTGGGTGCTCGGTGGGCATATGTTCCTGTTGCCCCAACGCATTTTGCTGAGGAGCAACAGGAACTTGATAATGTGATGTAGAACACTGTAATTGCGCTTGTCTTTTTCCGGACTAATGTAAGCGTAATGTCTCTGTCTTGTGTGCTGTCCTGAGCGTTTTATAGGATGGCTAGCGGGTGTCTTTATTTATGCCAGGTTGCTTCAAATTACAACGCATATAAGGGAAGTGGGAAGAGGTGCCCACATACTGACAGAGCCACTTGACTTCACAGTATAGTCTTCTGGTTAACCTATTCTAGAGCACATACCATGAATCTAACGATTCGTGATATGTGTTGTATCTCAGGTACGCTTTTATTGTACCTGTTCATCTGGCAACTTGGATGACATGACCACACGGCCCCTAGCACCGGTATAAGCGGTATTAGATACAAATTATAGAGTGCTATGATGGAAATGCTCTGACAACTCGTATATTGGTAATTGTTGAGCTGTGTCGCTGTGACAACTCGTACACTGGGATTGGTGAGCTGTATCGTCGTCAGATGAAAATGACGGCATTTAACACAAAAGATTTGCAGGGACGCAACTTCGTTGGCTGGTGCCCTGTTGGTTCGTCGCGATATGACTGAAATATTAAATTAACTCACTCTCTCACTTATTCACAGCACGCCCCGATCAGAGGTACTGACTTGGCAGTGGAGTACTTTAAGTCGCACGGAGGAGGAGTGGTCATCAACACGGCATCTCCAACAGGTAAGGAAGGTCAATCTGGCGTACCAGCTATGTTACATGGTTGAAAACTTGGCGTCAAATTTACCAAGCATTAACTTTGATACTTTATTCGAAAATTATTCCCCTTACATATATAACAGACACAATTACCCCTGAACATAGTGGCTTCATCCTCGCCCTGCTATTGTACTGCATCGTCCTATTCCATTGTAATATTATCACACAGATGCAGTACACACTAGGCGGAAAGAGTGCAGAATGACACTCTATAGGGATGTAAATGCATTATCCCAACAACCCAGAGGATGTTGCTTAACACCTCTTATAAGCGGTGTTAATTGATACCTGTTGACCGCTTCTCTCTTTTAGGACACTAAACCTACGAATATGAATATTTTTCGTTAATTTGGTGCTGTTATATAAATTAGGTAATTAAATTATAGACAAGGAAAGGCGCTGTTTATCATAACAATTATGCAGTGTAAATTTTAGGACGGGCAACAGCAACACTGCTACCATCACAACACAACCTGATTGAAAGCAAATCCACAGTAGCATAACTTTACTCCCCTGTAGATCTGATTTTAATCAGACTGCATCAGAGCGAAACAGATCAAGAAAGGTCCACCCGAAAAAACGAAGCTTTCTTTAAAGTTAGAGTTGCATGAATTGCATTGTAGGATGTTTTTGAGAAAGAGGACTGTGAAAGTTAAAAGCCCAGAACAGTGGAAACAGCTGACAAGGGCGCCGTTAGGGAAGTCGTTTAGCGCAAAAAACTCCCTCTCAGCGCTCAACTGCATGCTATTTTCCTATGTTGGACACCACAGTATTGGGCTCTCGAAAGCAATCACTGTCGAGCCCCCCCCCCCGCCCCCCCTCAAAAAATGTTTAGCCCATGTTTCTCCCTGCATTTTTCTCGACTGCTTTGTGTGTGCGAAGGGGTACAAAGACAAAGGAATCATTCACGCGATTACAAGTACAATGAACAATGAACAATGAACACATCAGTAAATCCTGACCAAAAACAGACCAACGACCTTGTACATAGTCGATTCTTCTTTTCTTCCGTTTATATCTCCCTCCGCTCTCTCCTTGATATTTATTTATTTATTTTGAAATATGGCGCTTGTAAATATCTTGAATGAACTAAGAAGTGTAAAATGGAATTTAAATCAAACATTGAGTTGATGGGCTGCGAAATCCGTATGGGAAGCGGCCCTTACACTACAAGTTCAATCAATCCGTACCACACTTTTCATCTCCTCTTATTAAGGTCTCATATTTGAGCATCTCGGCAGCTGTTTATATACTTAGCTTCTTGTATCCTTTCTTTGGCTTTTAACCACGTATAACCACGTTTGGCCCAGCTAACACTCAATTCAGTTATGGTGATTTTATCACCGAAAAGTTTGTTCTAGATCTGCATCCTCAAAACGAGGCCAACTCGCTATTGAGTTCTGGGCCTAGTCATTGTACTGAAAGTACTTTATCAAAGTTTTGAAGTTTTTTTTCGGTCTGAATATCCAGGCGGTCCTATCTGGGGCTGTTTTGGTGTGATGGTCACACGAGAACAGTGTTTTTGCGGCAAGGCTTTCCTGTTCTGAAATTTATTCTATAAGTTTAGTGATAAATGGCAGCTGGTTTGGACCAGTCGTCATCATCATCGCCGTTTGCCGCTAAAACGATTGTAGGCTGTTCGGCAAGCAAAGATCGATCACAGACGGCACCTATATGTAACTAATCTGTTTACATTCCAATGCAAAATGTTGAGATGAAAGTCCTATCCCTACCCACAGGGAAACAAAGATTATTTTGTAATATATCGTAGCGTCCAACTGGACTGGTGCGGAGTAAAAGTAGCGCAATGGTGCGCCTGCGCAGTAGGAAAAGAGTATGGGAATAGATGTTTTGGGATCGAGTTGAACCCATAGTGAGCGTACTGTGTCAGGTAGGGTATCCACGCGAAACGCGCCTTCAGGCCGATCAATCATGGGTGGGTGCATGTTTTCTCTGAAACGAAACACGGACTTTACCCCTAAAATGGCCCTATCAACCCGGTCTAAAGGTGTTAATATGGTTCCCAGCGGCCTGCCGAGATATGCAGATTGGATTAGCGGGTGTATGTTTCCCCGGAAGTAAAGAGCGGAATACGTAAACCCACACGTGCGGAAAAGACGGACTTTTTATTGTAGGGATAGGCCAGCAGCTATAGTAGACCAAATGCAGCGTCGCCCAGGTGCGCCATTGAGAAGATGCTACCCTTTATACACTAACCTATATGGGCGACTCGTGGGCGCTGGAGTGTGTCCCGAACTCATGATCTCAGGCATACTGGTGATGTGGGTTGATCTACCACGGTAGAGTTACCACCCCAAAATCGTATCAAAATCGGCTGTCGTCAACTGTGTTTACATTCGGAAACAGTCCAATTTTGACTCGCCGCACAGAGAAAGGTGCCTGGATAAATTCTCCATCAATCTTATGATAAAAAGGAGGTGCCGGGGGCTGATTTTTCACACCCGCCAGACTACGCGGCCTGGAGATCAACAAGGAGTACAGACTTGACAAAGAAGGGGAATCCAATCCGAATACTACGAGAGAGTGTAGCCAGCAAGGATACAATTATTCAAATGCCGAGTGGGGAAGATGAAGAATGTGGCAGTGTCCCAGAGATGTCAACAGATGACCAACAAAAGTCATCAGAAAGTAATCAGAAATCAGAAACAGGGGATCAGATGATCAACCTCGATATTTCATTTATTGCGCAGACCCGCATCTCTTTATAATTTAAGGTAGTTGCACCTCTATTGTGGATCTGTTAGCATCTTATTTCCCGAAATTACCAGCAATTTTAGGTAAATTTGTATCGCCCTCGATGCCACTACCCGCTAATCTGACCCTCCTGTACCCATGACCTCTGCTGTCATGTGACATTGACAAAGTTGCTTTCCATTCTTCATCTGTGGCTGTCGGTATGGATTGGATAGACATTTTCAGGTGTGGGCGTATGCAAATTTTCCTGACATAATTAAGTAAGAAACAGGGATTAATACATATTATGAAAGTTTCGGTCTTGTGCGCGTGATCTTAAGATGTTGTAACGCGAAGTCGTCTCAGACTCAGGTGATGGTCTCCATAAAACCTGTACAATAATAGATTTCAAGTTCCGGCTTCTGAGATTTCTCGAAGACTTGATAGCCTCTTTAAATGAGACAGGATACAACAAAGACGAAGTTCATGTCTGTTGAATATTAAGCCGATTTATTGACAATTCATTCCACCTAACTTAGGAATGATCGGCAGCATTTGGCAGGCAGACTAACACAACTTCATTAACATCAGACCATTGTGTAAACAGTCATTTTCAGAACTGGAGATAGTAACATCCATCATTGGAGACTAGGTATTAGCCTCTGTGAGACCTGATGGTACTGGCCTTCAGTGAGACCTGATGGTACTGGCCTGCCTGTATGTGCCGGTCACCCCTTTTTGTCTGGATCGCCACCGCGTAGCGGTGTCGACCAGACTATGCTGCCACTCATGAAATTTATGCAAATGTGTACGTGCACTATAATGCGATGACCCTGGGTTAACCTGTATCACTCCGCCAGTGATTTCCACTGTGTTTGAGTCTTATATCAGGGTATTAACCAGAAAATGAAGAAAAAACAGTCGTAATCGTTTCATGTTAACTAGAAATAAAACGAAATCTGAATTTGAGTGTATTTCATATTCATTTCTTCACCCAGGGATTGCTTGAATCCGTGGACTATTTTTTTGTTCTTTGGTTCCGGGCGATCGGCTCAAACCTGGTTCTCAGCGCCCACCAGGCGATAACTCATGCTAGCGCTGTGCGGTCACCGTAGACTGTTGTAAACGTGAATTGATGACCTGGTAATATGGTAAGCTGCCCACCTCGTGGTCCTTGCCTTCTGTGTGATTTTTCGTCTGTCTGAGTTTGCGTTAAGTCAGATTACTTATAATATATATGCCTGGTGTTTATAGTTCGTTTGTTGACAACGATAGCGTTGGAGAGACAATTTGTGCGAATATCCCTGTTAATGTTGCTGTACGATCATACATTGCAAATCTTGTTCCTTGATCTGAGTGTCGCACTTGACAGGTTCAGGTTCTGGGATTATGAAGACCCCAGTTTTCAACACTTGTACGTTCTTTCCCGTGAAGTCGGCGTTCGTTACTCTTTTAATGTGTACGCATACTGCATGGAATATATTTCCACAGGAGATATGTGTCGAAGCAACAACAATAGTATTTACATTTTTCTCGTCTTGTGAACTTGACCGGATCCTGTCCAGTGCAAATTTATGTATTCCGCATATAATTTAGTTTCAAAAAGTTTGAACAACAACAAAACTTTCCGAAAGCGGAAACAACAGGATTTGTCAGGTACCGCTTTCGAAAAGATTTGTTGTTGGTGGTGTTCAAACTTTTTCAAACTAAATTATATACGCAATGATCGTACAGCAACAACAAC
This sequence comes from Hanleya hanleyi, assembly GCA_036873755.1. Classification (NCBI taxonomy): domain Eukaryota; kingdom Metazoa; phylum Mollusca; class Polyplacophora; order Lepidopleurida; family Hanleyidae; genus Hanleya; species Hanleya hanleyi. The sequence continues at coordinate 19,068 of JAVTVY010053869.1, forward strand.
AGGAATTTTCGCACAAATTGTCTCTCCAACGCTATCGTTGTCAACAAACAAATTTACTATAAACAACATGTAGGCATATATAAGTAATGGGGACTTAACGCAAACTCATGCAGCTCTTGCAAATAGCTGTGCTACACAGAACTATTAATAAAACTAGTTAATAGAACTATCCAGTCTCCTTGCGTATTTGTCGCTTTGTCACAATAAAATGGCATGAATTATGAAAATCTGCTTGAAAAAACTGGTACGGTAGAAGAAATTGACACAGACGATCCACTTTTAAGCATGTTACTGTAGATAGTTTCTTGCTACCATGAATACCTAGCATATTTCTAAATGAGCCGCCTTCACAAATTCACTTCCTTGAAGACTAAACTGTGCCAGTTGCGATTTCCCGAACAGACTCGTCCACAAATTGGGGAAAATCTCCACATTTATCCATACATCTGCTATCGGCTGAAACATGCCAGCTGAAACGTTTTGAAACTTTAAATCCATTATTGGCGATCCAGACATCAGTACTTTGAGTACTTTCATTATACATTGCTATGACCTCACAGGGTCGAGTTAACTCTAAACTAAACTGTTGTAGTTGTGACAAGATACTCAGCTATATGTCGCATTACCTAGTCTCAGTCGTCAAACCAAGGTTAATTCAGTACACTCACATAAGCGGTTAGTAGTATACAAACGGTAAATTGAGGGGATAGCGCCTCACTGCGCATGTGCAGAAAAAAAATGTGGCGGTATTGTGGCGGTGTGCGCAGGTGAATGGGGCGCAGGTATGACGTCACTTCCGGGCTGGGTGAATGGGGCGTGACCTTGGGGGCATGTATTTCTCCGCGGTGATGCGGTCTGGCGGTGATGCGGTCTGCCTCCGCGGACCGAAAGTAGTCCCAAAACCGTGGGGTTTCGTGGAAGTGTTCGGCAATCTGTAGGGACCGCCAGTGGACCGATGGGGTCGAGTGAGGTATCAAAGTGAAGCATTCGTGAAGGGACATTTGATGGGCTGGGTGCGGGGTTGAAATATCGTCATTCTGCGCATGCGCGGTGGCCGAAGGGTATGGAAATAGACGTTTTGGAGCTAGGGGAGTCCCTAATGGTCCAATGGAGTCGTATGAGGTATCAAATTGAAGCTTAGGTGAAGGGGCATCTGATGGACTGGGTGTGGGGTTGAATTAGGGTGATTGTGCGCATGCGCAGTGGCCGAAGGGTATGAAAATAGCCTTTTTGGAGCTAGGAGAGCCCCTAGTGCACCGATGGGATGGAGTGAGGTATCAAATTGAAGCTTAGGTGAAGGGGCATCGGATGGACTGGGTGTGGGGTTGAAATATCGGCATTCTGCGCATGCGCGGTGGCCGAAGGGTATGAAAATAGCCTTTTTGGAGCTAGGAGAGCCCCTAATGGTCCAATGAGGTCGAGTGAGGTATCAATGTGAAGCATTCATGAAGGAGCATCTAATGGACTGGGTGTGGGGTTGAATTAGGGTGATTGTGCGCATGCGCGGTGGCCGAAGGGTATGAAAATAGCCTTTTTGGAGCTAGGAGAGCCCCTAGTGGACCGATGGGATGGAGTGAGGTATCAATGTGAAGCATTCATGAAGGGGCATCTAATGGACTGGGTGTGGGGTTGAATTAGGGTCATTCTGCGCATGCGCGGTGGCCCAAGGGTATGCAAATAGACGTGTTGGAGCTAGGGGAGCCCCTAATGGACCAATGGGGTCGAGTAAGGTATCAAAGTGAAGCTTATGTGAAGGGGCATCTGATGGACTGGGTGTGGGGTTGAAATATCGGCATTCTGCGCGTGCGCGGTGGCCGAAGGGTATGAAAATAGCCTTTTTGGAGCTAGGGGAGCCCCTAGTGGACCGATGGGGTCGAGTGAGGTATCAAAGTGAAGCATTCATGAAGGGGCAGCTAATGGACTGGGTGGGGGGTTGAAATAGCGGCATTCTGCGCATGCGCGGTGGGCCTAAGGGTATGAAAATAGACGTTTTGGCATCTAGGGAGCCCCTAATGGTCGAATGGGGTCGAGTGAGGTGCATCAACGTGAAGCCTCTAGGTGAAGGGGTATTTGATGGCTGGGTGGTGCATGTAAAATTTTTCCTGAAAAATACGGAACTCGGACTTTATCGAAAAATCCGGGAAAATGCCTATATGGGGTATGGGGGGTATATTGGTCGCCGTGCTTAACGGGGCTTGCCTATCAATAGAGTTATCTCCCCCTAGTTCCAGGGTGTGTGTATGTAAAAATTTTCCTGAAAAAATACGGAATACGGACTTTATTCTAAATTACGGGAAAATGCCTATGTGGGGTATGGGAGGTATAGGACCATCCTGGGAAACCTACTTCTCCACATTTGCGGTATAGGTTGTGGGGTCTCGTTTTACTCGTCTCGTCATTTAGAACATGATAGGAAGTGTCCCCGTGCGAATCGGTGAAATTTTTGAAAAAAGTCACCGAACCTCATATAGTCCCATACTGAGGGTATAGGATCAATGTTTGTCCCCCTGGGAAACGTACTTCTATACATTTGCGGTAGGGTTGTGGGGTCTCGTTTTACTCGTCTCGTCATTTAGAACATGATAGGAAGTGTCCCCGTGCGAATCGGTGAAATTTTTGAAAAAAGTCACCGAGCCCCATATAGACTCATACTGGGGTATAGGTTCAATGTTTATCCTACTGGGAAACCCACTTCTATGCATTTGCGGTAGGGTTGTGGGGTCTCGTTTTACTCGTCTCGTCATTTAGAACACCATAGGAAGTGTTGCGGAGCGAATCGGTGAAATTTTTGAAAAAAGTCACCGAGGCCTGGGTAGGCCCATAGGCCCATACTGCATGGCTATGGGTGTATAGGGCCATACGGGGTGGACATGTTGGAGTCTAGGTGAGTCCCTAATGGTCCAATGGGGTCGGGTGAGGTCTTATTTTGAAGCTCTCGTGGAGGAGCACTTGACTACACCAATGGTTCGTCCGTGTTCAATAGTCTGCGCATGCGCAGTCTGGCCGTAGTATAGAAAACAGGCATTTTGGGTGCTACATGTGTATGTAGGGGTGTGTTTGGGTTAGAGATGAGCTAATCACGGTTCGAATGGGTCGTGTGAGGTGTCAAAGTGAAGCTTGTGTGGGGTAGAGTCAGAATGGTGTGTTTTTGAATGCATGTCGCGTTAATCTGCGCATGAGCAGTTGGTTGTAGTAAGTAAAGTGGCCATTTTGGGGCAGCGAAGGAAGTTATTTGGGGTCGAGATGGGCTAATCACGGTTCGAATGCGTCCTGAAAGGTGTCATCTTGTAGTTCTCGGGGTGTACACTCCGATTTAAGGGATGGTCGCGTCATCTGTGACGTCATCGGTGACGTCATCGGTACGAGTAGTAGCGAAAGTGGCCATTTTCGGGCAGTACATGAAGGTATTTGGGGTCGAGATGGGCTATTCACGGTTCGAATGCGTTCTGGAAGGTGTCATCTTGTAGTTCTCGGGGTGTACATTCCGATTTGAGGGATGTCCGCGTCATCTGTGACGTCATCGGTGACGTCATCGGTACGAGTAGTAGCGACAGTGGACATTTTCGGGCAGTACATGAAGGTATTTGGGATCGAGATGGGCTATTCACGGTTCGAATGCGTCCTCGAAGGTGTCATCTTGTAGTTCTCGGGGTGTACATTACGATTTGAGGGATGTTCGCGTCATCTGTGACGTCATCGGTGACGTCATCGGTACGAGTAGTAGCGAAAGCGGACATTTTCGGGCAGTACATGAAGGTATTTGGGGTCGAGATGGGCTATTCACGGTTCGAATGCGTCCTGGAAGGTGTCATCTTGTAGTTCTCGGGGTGTACATTCCGATTTGAGGGGTGTCCGCGTCATCTGTGACGTCATCGGTGACGTCATTGGTACGAGTAGTAGCGAAAGTGGACATTTTCGGGCAGTACATGAAGGTATTTGGGGTCGAGATGGGCTATTCACGGTTCGAATGCGTCCTCGAAGGTGTCATCTTGTAGTTCTCGGGTGTACATTCCGATTTGAGGGGTGTCCGCGTCATCTGTGACGTCATCGGTGACGTCATCGGTACGAGTAGTAGCGAAAGTGGACATTTTCGGGCAGTACATGAAGGTATTTGGGGTCGAGATGGGCTATTCACGGTTCGAATGCGTCCTGGAAGGTGTCATCTTGTAGTTCTCGGGGTGTACATTCCGATTTGAGGGGTGTCCGCGTTATCTGTGACGTCATTGATGACGTCATCGGTACGAGTAGTAGCGAAAGTGGACATTTTGTGGGTGCGTGAGGGTGAGTTTGGTGTAGAGATGCACCATCCTTAGTCCGAATGCGTCGTGTGAGGTGTCATTTTGTAGCTCTCGGGGGGTACATTCCGAATTGAGGCATGTCCGAAGCATCTGTGACGTCATCGATGACGTCATCAGTAGGAGTATTAGAGAAAGTGAGCCTTTTGGGGCAGTGCAGGAAGGTATTTGGTGTAGAGATGGACCATCCGCGTTGCGAATGCGTCGTGTGGGGTATCATGTTGTAGCTCTCGGAGTATAGACCTTGATTTCAGGGATATTTATAGCATCTGTGACGTCATTGGTGACGTCATTAGTACAAGTTGTAGCGAAAGTGGGCCTTTTTAGCAGTGAAGGATGTTATTTGGTGTAGAGATGGACCATCCGCGGTCCAAATGGACCGTGTGAGGTGTCATCTTGTAGCAACGCCCACCAACACCATTCTTAATGCTTCGACGCCCTGGTGAAATAGCTCAGAAGCTCTGATATTCCATGGAATTGTCACTAATTCTTCGAAATGCAGTGACCCCCTCGACGCCCGTCGTTACACTTTAACACTCTAACATAACACTATGATATAGACCGGAGAGAGAACAACAACAACAACAACAACAAGGATGACACATGAGAGAACAACAACAACAAGAAGTTTTTTTCATATGGTTTATTTTCCCCAATGTTACATCATACCCACGCTGGGGGAGCCGCGTTGGGTATATTTACAATTCAAGAAGATTCTTATCCAATCAGAGGCCACCATTTGCATGTTTCATATTCGTTCCTGTCCGTTAGATGTATTCTTGTCCAATCAGAAGTCTCCATTTCAGAAAGTGCCATCGTCGGGCAGGCCAGGATACCGTTGAGGCAACATATCCTCAGATAGTTGTTTGCGCATTCTGAGTATCTATCAGTGCATGGGTGAATACTTTCATCCGATGGAGGTGGTGGTCAGTTTAACCACGAAGAACGCAACATTGGTCATTATCTCCACTATCCACTTGGTGTTACAATTCAAGAAGACTTGTCCAATCAGAGGCCACCATTTGCATCTGTCATATTCGTTCCTGTCCGTTAGATGTATTCTTGTCCAATCAGAAGTCTTCATTTCAGAAAGTTCCATCTTCGGCCATGTTCGCTTTGAACCGTTTATTCTAATCATCATCGGGCAGCCCAGGATACCGTTGAGGCAACATATCCTCAGATAGTTGCTTGTGCATTCTGAGCATCTATCAGTGCCTGGGTGAATACATTCACCCGATGGGTTGGTCGGTCAGCTTGGTCACGAAGAACGTAACATTGGTGACCCTCTCCACTGTCCACTTGGTGTTGGGGCGTTGTTGTTGTGCCCATTTCAAGGGATCCACTGTGTCCAGTTTCTCCAGCATCGTCTGTAGCGACACTCGGTTAATGATGGTAAACGGTTGGTCAAATACCCAGGTGTTACTGCTCGGGTAAAAGTATCGGACTTGGTCTGTCTCCTTATGCCGCAGCACATAACCAAACGCCAGATTTAATTTGAAGGACGTAGCTTGGTCATTGAAAATGGCTTCCATGTAGCTGCGTAGACGGGCGAGGTCGGTCAGTCGGAAATTGTAGATATCTTGAATAGGGCGATGACGGTGGAAACAGTGCCGTATCATGGACCAGTGGCGCCGATAAATGTCACTCACTGGCTGGGCGTCCTGTAAGAGATCGCTAGAAACAGTTATGGGCTCGTCCAGAAAATGTTCGATGTTGTCAGGCGTATGACTCGAAACCGTAACGGAGGGGTCCGGCTGGATATCCAGGCCCTCCTGGACCGTGGGTATAGGCAGGCTCTTCGTCATCGCATCACCAGTGGCGTTCGTCTCTCCGCGTTCATCTTCACTGGGTCTGACCTTCCGCGGCTCCTCTTTAGTGGAAAGTTGTCGCCCAAACCGTAGAGACGGGGCATGCATCAAACGTTGGTGCTGTCTAAACCGACTGGGTCGTTTGAAGAGTCGACCACAATCAGTACATAGTACCGTCGCACCCGCGTGGAGTACCCTCTCATGACGCAGTAAATGATCCTTCCGATTGAATGACCGTGCGCAGATTATACAAGTATACCGGGCATCGTTGTGAGTGGAGGCCTCGTGGCGGCGCAAGTCGTGCAGACGAGTGAATGATTTCGAGCACGTAGTACAAGTGAACATCTTGGTGGATGACAGAGTGTCTGATGAAACGGCCAGACCGCTTCCCTTTTATAGCACGCTAGCTGGTGATCTATTTTTAGCACACTCAGTTCAACTATCCCCAAGTCGAGGGCCGAGGCGTGACATCTTCGGTAACATCCGTGTCTCTTCGGTCACTTCCGTACCGTCAACGATCAACATGTAGACATATAGAGTATGTACGGCATGTTATGGTATTCATCAGTGCATGAGTGACGCATTCAGCCGATGGGAGTGGTCGGTCAGCTTGGTAACGAAAAACGTAACATTGGTCACACTCTCCACTGTCCACTGGGTGTTGGGGCGTTGTTGTTGGGCCCATTCCAAGGGATCCACGGTGTCCAGTTTCTCCAGCATCGTCTCTAGCGACACTCGGTTAATGATGGTAAACGGTTGGTCAAATACCCGGATGTTACTGCGCGGGTAAAAATATCGGACTTGGACTGTCTCTTTATGCTGCAGCACATAACCAAACGCCAGATTCAATTTGAAGGCCGTAGTTTGATCTTTGAAGATGGTTTCTACGTAGCTACGTAGACGGGCGAGGTCGGTCAGTCGGAAATTGTAGATATCTTGAATAGGGCGATGACGGTGGAAACAGTGCCGGATCATGGGCCAATGGCGCCGATAAATGTCACTCACTGGATGGTCTTCGTGTAACAGATCGCTGGGAACATTTATGGCTTCGTCCACGAAGTGTACTTTACCCTCCACGTCGTACAAAATCTGGCCCAAGGTCTTGTCGTCGGAATTTGACTGCTGAATTAGGGCGACATCATCATCGGCCCTCGTGCGATGGGTGGGAGTTCCCCCTGTTTCGATATTGATGCCTACGGGCTCTTCTACCTGCAAACGTGGCTGCGAAACAGGGTGTCGTGTGCGTTGGTGTCGCAGCAACTGACTGGTCAGTTTGAAAAGCCGACCACATTCTTCGCATGGACGCTTGGGTACTTCATGGTGTGCACGTGTGTGGCGCTGTAAATGATCCGGGCGCTGAAACGACAGTGTACATATCGTACAGTTATACTGGGCGGTTCCTTCGTGCTTGGTAGCCTCATGGCGGCGCAAGTCGTGCAGACGAGTGAATGATTTCGAGCACGTAGTACAAGTGAACATCTTGGTGGTTGACAGAGTGTCTGATGAAACGGCCAGACCGCTTCCCTTTTATAGCACGCCAGCTGATATCATGTTCGGGCACTTCCGTGTCTCTTCGGATGTAAAAGTCCCCGGATGTAAAACTGCCCGAATGTTTACGAATGTTCCACCATTCCGGACTTCTATCAGGTCCATGTCCAGAAGCTCTCATACGCCGCCATTTTGGAGCCACCATGTTGGATCCGCCATTTTGGAACCGCCATCTTGGATATGTCCCATAATGCACCGGGTCAAAATACTCGCTTCTGATTGGACGAGAGCTCTGTGACGGATTTTAAATACTCGCTTCAGTTCCGGTCACCTTTAGCGACGTACACCAAACAGAAGCGAGTATTTAAAATCCGTCATGAAACCTTTGCGCGCCGGGGTCAAAGGTCAGTTCCGGTCACGTTTAGCGATGTACACCAAACAGAAGCGAGTATTTAAAATCCGTCACAGAGCTCTCGTCCAATCAGAAGCGAGTATTTTGACCCGGTGCATTATGGGACATATCCAAGATGGCGGTTCCAAAATGGCAGATCCAACATGGTGGCTCCAAAATGGCGGCGTATGAGAGCTTCTGGACATGGACCTGATAGAAGTCCGGAATGGTGGAACATTCGT